>CABFOQ010042320.1:0-15461 GCA_900660455.1 Gephyroberyx darwinii
CCGTTGGCCAGGTCCGGAGCAGAAGTGACATATCTCTTTATCCCAGCTGATATCTGCTTAAGCCAGGTGTGTTTCCCAGGTCTGTTCAGGTCGGAGGGCGATAAAAGATTATCTGGTACGTTGTAAATGTCCTAACATGATGTTTACATGCATCAGTTCAAAGCCGCAGCACATGAGTGTCCTGGATATTAAAGGAATATATTGGTGTGCATGTGAGTGATGTAGACTTTTAGTATGGAGGGAATGGGATATATCATATATAATATATATCACATAAATAAAGTGTCATATCATTACTTTTCATTTTTTCCTTACTTTATTTTTCTTTCTTTCCTGTATCTCTTTATTTATTTGTATTATATTCACTGCTGGGTTGTTTTTGTTTTGTTTTCCTATTTTCTAATGTATTAGATATTTTGTTTCTTATTATTTTATGAATGTTCAACATTTTCCTCTTATTTTAATTAATAAAAAAATGTTCACAGAAATTCTATTCTATTCACGTAAAGGTAGGGGAAGTTCTACTCTCTTCTCTTCTCTTCTCTTCTCCTCTCCTCTCCTCTCCTCTTCTCTCCTCTTCTCTCCTCTCTACTGCAGTAGTCGAGGTGATGTCAGGTATTGTCCGTGGTTATCTATCTGACAGAATATCATACTGACACTGGCTGATAGCTATGACCCTGATACAAAGAAGAGAAAGACAGTGGGAGAGATATAAAAGGAGTGTGCATGTGAGTCCGGGTGTTGTATTGATCAGCACAAAAAGGCCTTCTGAGAGGACACACTCATTTACTCAGTTCTGTTCAATGTCAACTATGGCAGCTGATGCTTTCTTTTTGATAACCCCCCCCCCAACCTATTCCACCCTCCACCCCTTTCTCTCTCTCTATCTCTCCCTCTCTGTCTGTCTCTTGCTTTCCCTAATGGATATTGATTTAGTTTTAGGTACATACAGTAAGTTTCTATCTATTGAGCCAGTTGTGTCTTGCTAACCTCTCTGCTACTAAACTCTCTCCCTTCTCTTTGAGGTCAACCTATCTTTCTAGTTGACAGTAGCCGTGTGTGTGTGTGTGTGTGTGTGTGTGTGTGTGTGTGTGTGTGTGTGTGTGTGTGCGTGCATGTGTCACAGTGCAGTGCAGCTTTAGCAGATTGACAGTGATGTCAGACACATAACGATTTCCTATTGGCTGTTGGCCCCTGGAGCGTAACGACCCTTTATCGATTTGACCAATTAGCATTCACACCTTTAATTAATACTGAAGCCTGACACACACACACACACACACACACACACACACACACATACAGAGTTTTAATTAATAGTGAGGAGAGGAGTGGCTGTGAGAAGAGATAAGAGAAAAGAGGAGAGATGGAAAGAGGGAGGAAGAGATGGATGGGGGTCAGAGAGAGGGAGGGAAGGGGTAAGGGGACCCTGACTTAAATCACCATAGTGCCTTGATATAAGGACTGTCAGAGCTTTAAAGAATACCCTGACTTTTGGGAATATGAACTGATCATTGATCTTATTGCGCAATAAGATAGTTAGTAGCAACTCTTGGTGCTTTCGAGATGATGCTAACCAAGTTTGTGTGTTAAAGCACACGCTATGTTGCACTAAATAAATACAGGACTACGCTACATAAAGATACTGCTATCAGTCATGCTGCCCAGCACTAAGCTTACCAAAGCTTATTTGCCAAAAAGTCAGTGCACTCCTTTAATATGACTTTCACATCAAAGTCAAAGTAATAAAGGCTTGGGCATGGTTGCAGTGCCTTTAAATAAACTGGGCTCCCATTTTGTTTATTATAAATTGGACTCCCATTTTGTTTGATCAAGTCTGATAGGGCTGATTTGTTTTGTGTTCAAAAAGACAGAGTCAGTCCTATCAGGTCAGATCAAACGATAGCAGATAGTATACTGATGTAGATTCACCAAAAAGGCTTGAGCAAACGATCCAACGTGTGATCTTATTCTGTCCTGATGGCTACAGCCTGTAAACACTGGACAATTAGAGAGAGAAAGGGGTGTGTGTGTGTGTGTGTGTGTGTGTGTGTGTGTTTGTGTTTGTGTGTGTGTGTGCGTGCGCGCGTGTGTCTAATGAAGTTCTGTTGGCAGGATGTCTTTAGGGAGAAATCTAATGGTTTATTGAACCGGGCCTCAGAGAAACATTGATCACCGCATCAAGCAGCTATACACACACACACACACACACACACATATATATACAGACACAATCACACACACACATATGCAAAGGCACAAACATTAACACACAGGCACATGCATACAGATAGGCACACACACACAACAGTGGAGTGGAGGTAAAGGGCTTATAATTGACATCGCTACGTTTTGTTTGTGAGCAGTCAGACTGCCGTCATTATCTGCTCATTCAATTACACACTGGGAAACTGCAGCATGGAAAGAACCAAAGTACTTCCACTCAACTAATGTTCTCAGATGGATATTTCACCCACAAAAAATGAGCTGATTGTGTTGGACAGCACTATTGTCCTCCTCCAAAATGACTTGTTTCACCCACCTCGTTGGATTCCCTGTTCGCCCAGTTTTGAAAAATATGATTGATTGTATATCCGTTAAAGTACTTTAAAGTACTTGTCTGCTATGTCCGTTTTTACATCGTCTGAAGGTTTATACGTATTCCGCTCTCGCTGCTCAGCGCAGCTATGCAGATAGCTAAACTCTTCCACAAATCACATGAGAATTGTCTTCTGCTCATCAGTGTTTATTGAGACACTTCATGCAATCAGTAGACCGGGTGAAAGTGAAAGACACAACAATAAAAAATCTTCTAAATCACTGAGACATAAACTGCTACTATGATTACAGTATACCCACTTTTACCGTTTTCATATAAATGGCCTTATTTACAATACCAAAAAGTGAACGGAAAATAATGCTAAGCTACCATATGTATTATGAAATAAAACTGTAACCAAACATAAACATACTCAATCTATACACAATACCCCATAATGACAAAGTGAAAACTCATTTTTAGAAAATTTTGCAAGTTTATTGAAGATAAAAAAGTGAAATATCTCATTTACACAAGTATTCAAACCCTTTGCTATGACACTCCAGATTGAGCTCAGATGCATCCTGTTTCCTTTCATCATCCTTGAGATGCCTCTAGAATTTGATTGGAGTCCACAAGTGGCAAATTCAATCCAAATTGGACAGGCACAGACATGAGGTCCCACAGTTCACAGTGCATGTCAGGGCAAAAACCAAGCCACTCTTGAGTAAAAGGCATAAGACAGCCAAACAAAGAAAACCTGAGCGCACACAACCTCAGACTGGGGCGAAGATTCACCTTTCAGCACAACGACGACCTTTCAGCACACAGCCAAGACAACACTAGAGTGGACACGTCTCTGAAAGCCCTTGAGTGGCCCAGCTGAAGCCTGGACTTCAACCCCACTGAAAATCTTTGGAGAGGCCTGAACGTCTCAATTCACCGACGCTCCCCATCCACTCTGACACAGCTTGAGAGGATCTGCAAGGAAGAATGGGAGAAACTGCCCAAATCCAGGTGTGCAAAGCTGTTAGAGGTATAGCTGAGAAGACTCAACGCTGTAATCGCTGCCAAAGGCGATTCTCCTAAAGTACTGAGTAAAGTTTAAGTTTTTTTTTAATAAATTTGCAAAAATTCCTGAAACAGAGTTTTCACTTTGCCATTATGGGGTATTGTGTGTAGATTGATGGCAAAACAAAAATCAATTTTAAATCAAGTCTATAACACAAAGTGTGGAAAAAGTGGTCTGAATACTTTCCGAAGTCACTGACTGTGTGCGACTCCTGTACTTTCTTACATTGATAGAAACAGTTTTGCATGAAAAAATGATTAATGTTTGACATTGAGACAGTCATTATTTTAAAAACCAGAAAGATAATGAGAATTTTAGCTTAATCAGCACAATTAATTCAAAGATGAAACACTGAAGAGACAGAGAGACAGACAGAGAAACTAAAGATGAGAAAACAACAAAGAGCCAGAAATGCTTAAAGGCTGAAGGACAGAACAAGAGAGAGCATGAGAGACATACAACTAGTGATCATGACCATATTGAATGAAGCTAATATTGTGTGTGTGTGTGTGTGTGTGTAATAAACCCAAAGAGAAGGAAGTGATCTACTGTTCTGACTCCATAACGTTAGATCTCCACTGGAAGCTACAGTCATTAGAAACCCAGTTGTGTGTATTAACTGATCTTCACAGCTGCCAGAAGATATAATGTTAGCAGTTTCTCTAGCTGGGATCTCTCTCTCTCTCACACTCACTTACACACACACACACACCCCTTCTGTTGCCACTTAGTCCTTTTTCCCTCTATTAATATCTTCATAATTTGTCATAATTACTTATAATTGCAGCATCACCAAACAGCTGCCAATCAAAAGTGGAAGGGAGGGAAGGGGCAGGTGCAGTTTAGTGTGTGTGTGTGTGTGTGTGTGTGTGTTTAAAAGTGCTCTACGGTCCACTTGTAATCTGGTTGACATGTACTTCTTAAAACACACACACACACACACACACACTTATACACCAATCCGTATTGATTAGAGCCAGTAGGTTTCCGCTCTGAGGGTTCACTTAAACCACTTAGTCTACAGAGACACTAGAGGCTTATTCTTTTATGTTTTGTTCTGTTTGTTTCCTTTATTTATGTTTTTTTCAAAGGAAATTTGGAAGCCCCCCTTTAGTTTTGTTTTTCCTTTATTGAGCCAGTTAATCTTCGATATCAGATAGGACCATTGCTCCCATTAATTAGTTCAGATTACAGAGTATCTAGTATTATAACCCTGCCAGCAGTCTGACCTCTCCTGTGCTCCTGCTTTGAAGTATGTGACTGAGAATTATTGGAATTTCCACCTCCTGCCTCATGCCCGTTGCTTAGTAACTGGTGGTTGTGTTCCAGCTGATCTTTATGATGTTGGTTCACACTTCCCAATCATAGAGAAGAGGCGGCAACATGGTGATCAACCTGATCAAACCCTTGTTGCTTTTGTGGTTCCAGTGTTTTATCATTACGCCACAATGCATTAAATGACACTTCCCCCCTCAGATGTTATATACGCTGTTATATGTCGTCTGTGATGTTCAGTGCGTTCCTGGAGGAATTCCGCGCCAAGGCAAATTACAGATAAAATTAAAGTTTGATTTGCACAGAATTAGTGTTATCAGGGGACCTCCGTATTCACAAAATTACAGTAGGTAATTTGCGGACGACCTCTGCAATTATTACAAATTACTGGACGTCCCCACATGATACAAGTCCCATGCCAATATGGCTTCAGTCTATTAACTGCATTTTACCTAGTTTCTGGTTTGTGCAAAAAACGGCCTCTATCAAGTTCTGAATGGGCGATCAAAGATCATCAAGCAAAAGTAATTGAGTGCTCACTGAATTTGTGTGCAAGCGGGTTAGGCTAAGTACATTTCAATCTAACTTGAACTTCTATTTTTTTAAATAATTGAATTCAGACTCTCTTTATACTGAGTAAAGAGAATACAGTTAGAAAACATTGTAAGTGTCCTGGAGAGTTATATTTTGGATTTTACCATTTAGCGCTGTTATACAACCTGTCTGAACTATGACCATGTGTGGCTTTGGTTTAGTCCCCTAAGTAGCAATTAGGCAACCACAAAAACTAATAATGTTTCTGAAGCATGATTAAAGTGGTAAAAATGTGCCAACATTTTGACAAAAAGTCAATTTCACCAAAATGCAGGGTTGTGGTGAAGTGACCATTTTGGAACTGTCAATGCTAAGTGGCCACTTAATCAAGAATCAAGTGGATGATTGGTAGGAAAGTGGACAACTAGCCTCAATCCCTGTTGTAATCTACAGTGGTGGAAAGTAACCCATTACCTTCACCAAAATACTGTACTGAAGTACAGTTTTGAGGTACTTGTGTTTTACTGGATTATTTTTATTATTTATTTACAAGTTTATTTACAAGTTTATGTTTTTACTTGCACCACATTTATCTAACACAGTGTTAACAGTTATTTTGAATAAAACCAATGCCTTTTTCGTGCATAGCCAGACCATTTTTCCTCCATTAATCTTTAGCAGTGATGGACATGTGTAACAAATTACTATTTCAATTTCAGTAATAATATATTATTATATAATATAATAATAATATTACAGTTACCAATTAGAGAAATAAATTACTTTTGTCATCACCCTTCATATCTCATTTAAGCTTAATAAGCGTCACTCACTTGGATAAAAGATGGATACATTTACGTACATTTTGTCAAGAAGAAAGACGACAAAAATATTTCTCTCAATTGTAAACTACTGGTACTTACAGCCAACATGAAGCAGTATTTTGTTCAGTTACAGAGGTGCACAGGTAATTTGAAGGTAAGAGGGGAGGGGGTAACAGAAAAGTAATATAACAAGTTGTGTAACAAATTACTTCTGCCAGGAAGTAGTAAGAACAGTGATATTATTACTTTTGAAACATGTAAAGGGAAATATATTAAAACATTTTTAGTAACAAGCCCAACATATCCCAACACAGCCCAACACATCTGTAGAAGGTGCCAGATGAAAAAGAATAAAGTCAAAACACATCAAGAGTTTTTTCTTCAACCAGTCCCAAACCAGGGCAGAGTTCAAAACTAATAGGTATGTTTGCTGCTGTCTGCAAACCACATTTATTATACGGGGAAATTAACTTTGAATGAAGGAAGGAATGTGTGGCACAGGGTGGTTGACCAGATATCACTTCCATATAACGCTATTGTCCAAAGATAAGTCCGTTGAGTCAGATGAGTATTCACTTTGGCAGCAAAGCTAATTACATCCCCTCCAGACTGGCTAAGATCCTGCCCTAGAAGGGTGAGAGCTAGGCCTGGAAACTTCAATCTAAACTCTACTTTCTTATCTACCTCCTAATGTCCCAATTTAGGAGAGAACCAACTACCCAGAATCTGCCAGACATCTCATTGGTGTGGATCTCATCAGATGTACGTCTGATTCTTTAACTCTATATGAAGTTTGAAAGTTTAGGATCAGATCTTTTGATGCGAGCTGCTCCTTTAGACCAGAAGACAAACGGTAAGACTGTGTTAAATGACTGCTTCGCCACAGGGAGCCGATTAAACTCAAAGGTTTTTGTCTAGAATAGAAATTATAGTTTTACTCCCTGCTGTTACTCTTATTGGGCTGGTTGGGTGGAGGAGGGCAGCACTGTGGGCGCCTTTTTTACTGACTGTGATTGTATGTCTCTCCCGCCCTCTCACTGTCTCAGTGTCAGTTCAATTCAATATGATTTATTGGCATGAAGAGCCCAGTGTTCTGACTGGTGAAACTTCTAACAGTGGAGGAGGAAGTGCATTCTGTCTCATCTTATCCTGTCTAGCGCCCCGCTTTGGGTAGAGATACCGGTTTGTGTCTTCTCTCTCTGCCTTTCTCTGTGAGCATCTCTCTCTTTCTCTCTCTCTCTTTCTCTTTCTCTCTTTCTCCCTCTCTCTCTCTCTCTCTCTCTCTCTCTTTCCCTGTCTCTCATCACTCTAGAAGCTTTGATTAGAAAGCAACACAAATAGTAAATGTCAGTCCAGTGATATCGCTTTAATTCTATCTTTCTGCTAATTCTCTCTCTCTCTCTCTCTCTCTCTCTCTCCCTCTCTCTCTCTCGTGTGTCTGATCTTTGTCGCAGAGCGAAATCACTGCAGCACCAGTCAGTCAAGGCAAATGCCATAGCCGGTCTGCAGTGAGGCGAGTCTCCTACACATGATTTGGTTCATATTT
This sequence comes from Gephyroberyx darwinii, assembly GCA_900660455.1. NCBI lineage: Eukaryota > Metazoa > Chordata > Actinopteri > Trachichthyiformes > Trachichthyidae > Gephyroberyx > Gephyroberyx darwinii. The sequence continues at coordinate 7,791 of CABFOQ010042320.1, forward strand.
CATTGTGCATCGCCAAGCTTTATATCAACACGTCTTCTTGGCACGTCTTCTCCTACTCCTGTACACACACACACACACATTCACAACACACCTTGGGTTAAGAAAGGACGGACTGTGCTGTGAGAAAAAGACATCTCACCCCAAAATAAAAGAGAAGAAACAGATTTAATCTAAAACTCATCTGGGATAATAATGCTGCAACACATCCATAAGTCACAACTCGTGCACCTAACTCATGCACTCCCATTTCACCTTGGTCCAGTGAAATCTGTCGAAGGACGTGCACTGAGAAACGCTGCGTGCACATCATCATTTATTTACAGCTTCCCATTGATCTCCAGCCACATTAGCAAGAGGGTGGTAGCTCACCGACGCCCTACTGGCTGCACTCTGAGCTTAGTAGTTGTTAGTAACTTGTGTTATTGAGTTAACCCGGTAACTCTTTTTCTAGTCCAAGCTAATGTTCGATGCTCTGTGTCATCCTGTAGGTGCAATGACTGATGGTCATTGTAGTTTTCAGCAGCACCATCCAGCTACATTCTCTCTGAACAGTTTCACTTCAGCTGAATCATTTAGAGAAGTTGTTTCAGTCAATATTTGTTGTTTTGTTTTTTAATGTCAAGATAACTTCCGGTTCAGCGATTGCGCCTTCAAAATAAAAGCCAAAACCGTTACTACATGCAGTATTTATTTGGTATGAGAACTGTGACAAAGCTACCCTCATGGCTGCACGGCAGATTTGGAAGAAGTTCAACAATCAGTCAGTCATGAAAGGAGTAATAAACTGATGATTTGGTTCATATTCCATCGTGCATTGCCAAGCTTTACATCAACAGCATGTCTTCTCTTGCCAGTTGCAAAAATCACATTGTTATTTTCGCCCAACCAGAGGCTTGGCCCGGCCAGGGGCTCGTTCTGCAGCTGGACATCATCCACATTCACCGCCTGGCAGCGTTAAATCTTGATTGTTTGAAAACTACGCGGTGAGAATGCCAGCTTCATGCATTACGGCTCCCAAAATGAATCCAAAACAATTTAACTGGGCACGCTGCCCAGATTAACATTGTATGGCATGGCCAGCAGTGAGCAGGGTAGTGGCTATCAAGGTGACCTTTGAGCCTCCGGATAGATGCTGTTTCAGGTTAGACAGCTCAGCAAAATGAGTATTGAACCTGCCCATGTAAGGGGTAGGAGGGCAGGACTAGGATACACTAGGAGCAGCTAAAGAAGGGTGTGAGCTAAATGCCCGAAAAGTAAAATGAAAAGCCTGGAAATTTCCACTTCATGAAAAATTAGACGCCAACTGTGTAGTCGTCTTTGTTTGACGGATGTTTTATCATGTGCATACGAGCTGCTGCACTACTGTCCTCCCTCAGCAGGGTCAAATCCAACACAAACGAGTGTGTTTTGGAAGAAACGATCAAACTGCATCTACCGACCAAAACGAGACCAGTCATTCTCTGTGTACATAACCAGGTGCGCTGAAGGGAGTCCATCCCATCTACAGGGGAGGTGTATGCGTCTGTGTGTAATTGACACCGCAGGGAATGACAACATGTCAGCGATAATGATCCTCTCTCACTCTTTTCACCAACGTTGCATTTTCATCTCAGGCATTTAGCTGACGCCTCAGGATGAGCACAACACCAGAACAAGCTTCAGTTCCTACAAAATCACAAGCAGGCAACGGTCGGAGCCGTAGCGCCTGTTAGCATCCTGCTATATTAGCACCTGTCCACCTCCGGTCTCCTCGGGGCCGGTGAAGCAGACAGAGATGACGGCGGTCAAAAATATTGGTCTCCGTCTGGGAGACTGGTCTTGACCTCAGCCGGCCCCTGAGGCGTCCTGTCAGCAGTGCTACCATTATTTTGGTGACAAGGGAACAAAAAAAAAATCTTTGCCAGCTGATCTCTGCTCTTCTGGGCAGTTACTTGAGTCCTCCTTTTACAATGACTACAGCAGTAACAGTAATACAGACAACAACATTCACTCTCATAGTACCTGAGAAGCTAATGTGATCTAGTAGTTGAGCGAAGGTACGGTGAGTTCCCTTCCAAGATGAGAAATCAATCGTGAAAGTTAATAAAATCATTTTGTACTGCAAAATGACTGATAGCACAGAATTGAAGTGATAGTACTTTCATGAGCTAGCTCAAGTCTGTTGTTGGCAGAATATCCACATTTGCACAGACTGGATCCTCTGTATTTTAAAGACATTGAAAAAAGTTTTACCAAAATGGATGCAGCACTTTGGAAGTGAACTTCTCATCAGCTTCCTTTAACTTTTCAATATTTCATCTCGTCATAATTATTTCATAAGCTGCCCCAAGCCTTATATCTCGTTCCTCATGATCTAATGAAGTAATTCAAGTTGCAGAGTGGTGGTTATTATATCTGCTCTTTGTGCCACAGTGAGTGTTGCTGAAGAAGACTTACGATACCACTGAGGCTCACAACCACGTGGATGTTGCAGTAGTCGCCAGACACAACACAAATTGATGGAAACGACTTAACCTCTGTCTTAAATCGGGGCTGTCGTCGGCAGACTTGATCCCATTTGGGCTTCATGTGTCTTCGTCTCGATTAGATGTAATGATTCAACTTTGGGCAGCTACCCATAATTCCCTGGCACGCCGTCACCTTGGACAGAAGCCGGCTGATTGACTCTTGTGTTAATACGTTACTACTGCTGAGGAGACAACAGGTTCGATGTTAGTGTTACGTTACGTCTGATTGGTGGAGCTGCCTACAGGCCACGGTAGAATGGCTGTCAGAACGTGGACGTAGAGGTGGAAATCGCTTTCAGGCTGAACTTTTCTTGTGTCTACTTCAGTACACACCATACTGATGAGCCCATGTCTCGTACAAGCACGACCCCAGATACCTCACTTTCAATTGCTCATAGTTAGAAAAGCATCATCCATCCTCCTTAAATGTTAAGACCGAGGGAAGAGCCAGTGTGCTAGATAACCTCTCGGGGCCCCCTGCGGTGGATGAAGAGCCCTTGAGATGTTTTCCAGCCGAGGTCGGCATGGAGATGTGCCTGTCGAGTGGGCACAGATGGCCTGGTGGGACTTGTTATCTGCATACAGATGAAAAGCTCCACTCGTACGACTACAAAGACCACGATGAAATGCCTCCATTTCTTCATGTATATCACTGTGGTTTGTTGTTTGAAGTTTGATCTGATCCAATCTAATTCTGCAGGACTTTGGATGCAAACAGTTGAAAGGGAAAGGTGGTGCACTCTAGTTTCCTTCCTTCATCTGAAGCACCTGCCTGGTTTTAAGCCCTCATGGCATCAAGCATGACCCATGACCCTGCTGAAGGGTCATTGAGCAAGACACCGAATCTCCACCAGCTCCAGGGTGCTCCAAGGGGATCGATAAATGTTAGTTTACTTGCTTCATCCCCAAGATGAAAAAGCCTGGTCTGGTAACTAGTTGGTTCAGGGACACGTGAGTTTTCTGAATTCACCTTGAGATTGAACAAGTGATTGTCTGCAGTACTAATGAATGAAAAGAAACTTCTACCATTGTTACCTCTGTAGGTTCATTGCATTTATTATTTAAACAAACATTTGTAAGATTAGGTGTCACCTGTTTCCAAATGATAGATATCTCATCTGGTAATAAAAGTCCTCAACTGTACCTTCGGTCTCTTGGCTGAATGCCGATGGCCTGTGAGTCGAGAACGGAAGCTATGAAAAATTCACCGGCTCTGTCGCCTGAGACTGCTGGTGTCACCAACCTGCATCTGACTGGGGAGTCTGTGGAGGAGTGAAACCTGCACACTCGCACAAAATAAGTCCCTAAATCTGTAAATATGGTTGCCTTCACTGCACCGTGCACATTTTGTACTGCACTTTAAAATACAGTACTTTAAAATATAACCTTTAAGTGACATCTCATGTGTATCTTGCATGAGAAACCTCCCATCCTTCATTTCTGCCAGTTTCCTACAACTTACTATACCTGTATCCACTGACACAAGAGGCTTGGATTTCAAATAAGGCAATTAGTTTCATTCTATGTCATTCTGAAGTTGAAACACTACACTTTCTCCCGTGTTTTTTTAACCTTTTTATATCCAGTGAAAGGTGTGTGCTCCTTTTCAGCACTGCCCAGCTTCACTGGGAGCTTCCCAGTACAACCAGTCTGCTAGCAGCTCTGCTGGAGCATTTGGGAGATAAGTGTAAAGCTAAAGCTAAACGACAACATTTCCTTGTTTCTCATCCACTTTCCATACCCAGATTTTCCCAGCCAGTCCAGGAATTTCAACCGTGACCCTTCGATTCGCGAGCCCACTTCTCTCGGCCTTCAACCTTATTGGTTGAAATATAAAAAATCAGGGAATTGCGGCACTCCAAAGAAAAACAAGGCAAGACTTGGCCAACATCTTTTGGCACAAGCCTTCATCAGTGCGCTACACATGCACATACTGGAGTAATGGGTGAAATTGGTTGCTAAGAGATGAAAAACCAGCATGTATTAATACCCTCGTTGTTGGACTGATCTCCTTCGCTGTTGTGTTTTCCCTGCAGGTTTCGACAGGGGCAAAGAGGACCTCCTGCCCCTTCCTTTGAAAGAGGACTCGGCGCACTCCATATCCAAGAGCAAGGTAAAGGAGAACCCACTCGGCTTACGTGAAACACCATAATAACCATTAATGGTGAATAAGAGGTTGAAGGTGGGCAGGGCGCTCGTGTCTGTGTGTCGTAATGAGACTGGAGAATATGGGAATTACTGCACGTCTTATCTCCCGCTCCCTTCGCCGCCTCGGGCGTGAGGTAGCCTACATCGTGATGAGTCATACATCACGTACACTGTACACACAAATACAAATGAAGCTCTTCTTCCAAGTGAAGCCAGTGTGGAGGAGGTCTCTCTGGTCTCGCCAAGTCCAGATCAAGCTTGTTAACAAGTTATTGTCAATGCAGGAGTGGGAGTGGGAGTCTCCCCCCTGAGTCACATCAGAGAGGCTTGCATCAGAAAGGAATCGTATGAAATCCTTATGAGTTTGTTATTGGACCAGAGGGACCTGATTCCTCCACTCAAGTCGCCATGTTGTACCAGCTCCACTTATCAACTGCTGACATTTGTGGCAAGATCACTTCAAAGATTGCTTGAAGGTTGGAGTGTTTCAAAGGCCCTGCTCCTCAAAGCCACCAACTGAGGCAAGGTTTTGATGGATCTGAATCTGTGGGCTTCAGTTCATCTTGATCCTGTTATTGCACGTCCTCCATCCATATGCAGTAAAAGCTGTGGACCACTTGCAGTATTCAGTCATGGCCACATTCCCATTGATTTTCATGTGAATCGATGCAATCTCAGCCAAAGGAAACTATAAAGGCTTCTGAGTAGAAAAAAGGGCCAGATCTTGAGCTTCAGTGCTTGTTATCGTGCACCCTTGAGCTCTCTCCATCTCTGCCTGTGAGCATGTGAAGCCTTAAGTAACCCTGCTTAGTATCTCCACATAGTCCAGTCTGTCTCTGCGCTCTAATCGCTCCTTTTGGCTCGTGGAGGTAGCCGACAGTGGGACCCCTGTGGTGACATTTATCGCCTTGGTTCGGCGCTGAGCTACGTTTGGGCTACCGTGGAACTGAAGAAGCTGGCTGAGCTCAGACGAGGAGGGGAAGCGATCGCCTCCACTGCTCCCCATTTACACCCGGCACTTGTTTCCAGATGTGATTTATCCTTATTACATTTACACTTTACACATCTACCAGTTAGAATGACTCTAATTGCTTTCCCTCCCAGTATCAACCATCCTTCCAGTCTGTTGTTTAGCTGCTGTAGAGATGCCGGCGCTGGCTGTTGACACACACTAGAACACCGCAGGGGGCCGTAACGTTTTGGGAGTACAGAAGTGACATATGTGGGTTTAAATCATCCTCAATGAGTCTCCGCTGCATCTACACCTGGATTTGTATGCCAATAACCAAGATGGGACCGCTACCTGATCATCCGAGAGACGTTTCAGTGCCGGTGTAAATGGGGTCTGGTTGTTTATGTGAGCAGTTTCCCTGTTCGGCTTTTACCGAGGGTTGAATCATTTGGGGTGGAGTATGTTTTTAGATTTATAGGTCAGTAATAATGTAATAAAGTGCTGCAGTCATTTATCCACAGCATGCAACGGTAGAATAAGATGAAAGTCCTAGTTTACCAACATTACAAGTAGCCGATGGCAAGGAGCCATAGTGCCTTCACAATATTCCTCTTACCCTAGGATGATCAGGGGATGCTAGGAAAAGAAATACAAGTCTAGGAGAAAGGTAGAGAGGATTTATGTTTAAACAACCTCCACCTCATGGGCCAATACTTCTCCTCCCCTTACACGAGGTGTGTATTCACAAGGAAATGATCTTAAACCAAAGTGAGAGGCCTGAAGGTTTACATCAGTGCTTCTCACGCTGGGATGTGTTAGTTTTGTTATGAAAGCCTTTCTCCTGCAGAATAATGCCCGTTAGCAGCCCCCTGGCTTCTTCCAGTCACTAATTAAGGAAAGGAAAATAAAAATCAGTCATTTCCAGGCGCCGATAAGCTTGACACACACATACATCAACGCTCTCTGCAGCCACAGGCGTTGTTGTGTGGACGGCTCTCATTGTACAGCAGAAAGCCCTGCATGAGAGCGATAGTGTTTCTGAACGGACAGGTAGTGCTTTCTTCTTCATGAAGGTCTCAGGTTCAAGTTGAGGGATGAGGGTGAAATTGTAAAGTTAAATTTCAAAATGTCCACCCAGGAATGCAGGATTATATCTGAAATAAAAGATTGACAGGTAATCGTGCTTCAACCATTTAAAAAAACAGACTACTCACACAAAACCATTGAAAGCAAAGCCTGTTATCTTCTGTGTATTTTTAAATGTCGACTGATGATTTTCACAAGCAACATTTTTCCAAACCACATATATGTGTATATATTGTGAATGTATGTTTCCCGTCTGCAGTCTGAAACAAAGCTGTACAATGGCTCGGACAAGGACGTGTCAGCATCCGGAGGAAAACTCACAAAGAAGGAGTCACTCAAGGTAAGGAGGCTTAAGCTGGTTTAAGCTCCGTATCCCCGCACACTAACTCCCAAGATGACGGGCACGACGAACCTCAAAATACCCTCTTATATATAGAGAGTATATGTACAGTCAGCTGTCTATGTAGTGTTATGTATAGTCTGACGTCTAGTGTTTCCTCTCACACTGTTTGAAGTCCCGTTGTCCCTGTGCTGTATGTGCCAGTGCTAACTCGATGTCCATGTCCATATGTATCACATGTATATCCTGTATATCCTGCACCAATCTTACCAGGTCAGATTTATCGAGCTTGAGGAATAAAATTATTTGACTTCTGACTCTGCCGAAGGGCTGCCTTCGCTTCAGCACAGCCCGACAGAGCGAACGCACCGTTGGAAAACACTGCTAGGGTAGAGAGCAGTAGACGGAAATGAATCCTGCACTAGGAAGTTTTTCATTGACTCTACTTCAACACCACCTGGCTGAGGACACCAGGCAGCCAGTTTCCACTTTCTTATGTTGCATTAAATTAGATTTGCTCTCTTCTTTCCAAATTAGTTTTCGTGCAAGTGATGAGTTTCTCCTGCCATGCGGGCCTTAATGGGCTAACCCAGCCGACAGAACTTCATTAGTATGGGGAAGAACATTAGCTTCCTCTC
>CABFOQ010042330.1:0-10974 GCA_900660455.1 Gephyroberyx darwinii
TTTAGAAAGACACTGGCACAGAGTCAGCTGGGCACGGCCTATAGAACAGGAAGGGTTGGCTTGGGCAAAGACAACATTGGGGGGCATGGGGGTGGGGGTGTCGCAGGGACAGAAACTGCACTGTTTTTGGTTGGGGAACTACTCAAAAATTACTGGCACGACATAGGGTGAGGTTGAGTCTGTTTATTTTTACTACTCTCCACCAAATTAAAATCATTTTCTGATGGATTTTGCTCTATCTATCTATCTATCTATCTATCTATCTATCTATCTATCTATCTATCTATCTATCTATCTATCTATCTATCTATCTATCTATCTATCTATCTATCTATCTATCTATCTATTTATCTATCTATCTATCTATCTATCCATCCATCCATCCATCCATCCATCCATCCATCTATCCATCCATCCATCCATCCATCCACTGGCCATTCATCTCCATTGAATCAGCAGCTCCTCCACCTCCACGTCAGTGTCCATGGCTCCTCCTGGTACGTGCTGGGAACAACGTGTCAAGATTAGATGGTAATGTGACATTAGGTGTTAACTTCCAGCCAGTTGCCTCATCTAGAGGACAGAGGAAACAGAGCGCCTGACTCATCAAATATGGCTTTCATTTTCAGTTGAGACAGGGAGACCACAGAGAATGTGACTTATGTATGAACCTTATAGAATAACACTTACCACCAACAACATTTTAGGTCTGTATTGCAGCTGTTGGATTGTATTGTTATATTATATTGCAGCTGTTTATTAACCATGAAAGAAACTGTAAAAAACTGGCTTGACTTCAGCCGTTGCTCAACCCCACTATGCTCAGCCCATCTGTGTCTCTCCACGTATCAGTTTGCTTCCTGAGAAAAACATCCCAGATGGTTGCGGTGTACTCGGCTCAACCAACCTCAGCAAAGCAGCCTTGTGAAACTTACAACATAAAGATAACATACAGATACAGATACAGTATACATATACAGCCCTGCTGCATGGCTGTTTACTACTACCACAGGGAACATCTAATCTAATAAGCAAGCAGAAAATGGGGTCTTTCGTGTCTCTGTACAGACCAGGGCAGGGTTAAGAGAAAGCACAACACAACCAATCTGCAAGCTAACTAGCACAACTGGGTTTCTGTCCCAAATCCAGGAAATCTCACCTTTCCACATTCAATCGTCTCCCCCATAACCCGAGTCCTATCAATTGTGGACAATTCACATGACACAGATGTGGTCATGGGGTGTTCATGGGGGGATCAACACCCACTGACCACATCTGTGTTCAGTGGGGTCACTACAGTATAATGCAACGTCAGACTGTCTTGTTCCTTCTCTTAATACAGCGTGTTCGGTGTGATAAAATGTCAGGCTAAGTGCTAAAGTGCAAACACACCACAGTTTGCACTGTCAATATTTGCATTTCTTTCTTTACGTGTGCCTTTACGTTTCCCCAAAGACAAAGCTTATAAGTTTGTGTGGGTTAGTACTAAGTCAGATATGAGTTTGCATAAGATCTAAATCATTGGTTGCAGCACACTTGCTTTCTAGTCCTCCTCCCTCTTTGTTCTAACAAACAAAGAGGCTGCTGTTCTCCACGTGAGAGAGGAGCGTTCTCCTGCTCAGTCAGCACCAGGCACTTATTACGTGACCCGGACCAATGAAGCTGACCAGGAAACCCTGTTGTTCACCAGTCTACAGTCAGAATAGAGCCTCGCCAGAATCATCCTGAATTTACATTTCACTTTTCTTCATTATTTAGTCTGAAGCTGCCGTCCATGAACACTTTTCAATAATTACATTAGTTACATTACATTACTGTTTTTCTGCAGAATTAGACTTTTATTAAAATTTGTCAAAAAACATTTAGTAATACAGTAAAAAGTAGAAACATTTTGTACATAAATGTCCAAAACATTTTCCAGCCATCTCTGCCAATGCTATATCGTTTTTTGTGATTCTGAGAACTCATAACTCAATAAAATCTCTGTTCTTTTTTTATTCTCTTTCTCCACTGTCACACTGACAATGTCAAGTTGCCAGCGGCTGAGATCCAAGCCAGGCTTACTGCAGTGCAGGCACTGTCATGCCAGATGTCTGGGAAACGATTTATAAGGGTCATCATCACACAAGTGCACACATAAACAAACACACACACACAATCTGCTGAGCCCTCAGTTAATGTGCTCTAGTCAGAGATCTGACAGGAAGCAGTCTCTCAGCGGACCAGGCAACTGCAGCACCTCCAACCCCTTTCAGAAAACTCCTGGATTTTACATCATGGGTTGTTTTCTCTCATACCCTTTGCATCATCACATGAATTAAATCCAGTGCTTACTGAGAGGGAAACAAATATTCCATAAGGTGAAAGATACATCCTTATAAAAGACGTTTCATTTTCAGCACATTCCAGCCAACACACATTTGCATTATTTTTCAACACACCATAGGTTAAGAGCAACTTATTGAGTTACATATGCCAGGATAAGTATGTTGTCCCAAAACCTCATTAAATTCATCAACCCATTAGAGTTACTCTCGGTTTACTATCACAGAGGGAGGGAGTACAAATGGACTACTAAGACATAGCACGGTCCCACAGCTCAGGCTTGGTCCAATGAACTCGTCCTCCCCTCGGGGATGCAAGCACAGAGAGACAAAAGAGAGGGAATAATTGTGTAATAACCCTCCAGCACATAAAGCAACCACTCTGGTTCCTGCAACCACGTCAGGCTAGAGGAGAGCGTATGTATACAATGTATACGAGCAAGCTAGCGCTTCCCCTTCCAGTTGATTACCCTGAGAGGTTGCAACTCCATTAGATATAACTCTGTGTTTTTCTCTGAGAGGAACTGTATGTCTGTGAGGACATTGTAATGTAATGTAATGTAATGTTGATTTTTGGAATGCAAAGAAACCTCCAAAGGACCTGCCAAAGTTGCTGGGAGAGAAAACCAACAGCAGTGTTAGCTGAAGTTTACCAGCATTTGCCTGGTGTCTGGAGTTAAATTCCAGCTGTAATGGTAAATGGTTATAACGCCCTATATGAATATTGTAGCGACATCATATGAGATAAAAGTATATCATAAAGTACAATACGGTCACTATAAACTCCGTTTTGAGTACCACGGACGCACAATACATCTCTATTAGCAATTAGGTACTTTACCTCTTTGAGCTCCTTTTCAATCTGAACCGCCCGCTGGACAATCGGGCCGCGGACAGCGTACTCGACCCGCTTCACGTTGGGGTTCATGTTGTCCAGTGTCAACACCTTCCTCCGCTGCGGGACCCCGTTCGCTACCTTCTGGGACATTTTTGGCTTCAGGAGCACGGAGATTTCCGCTGATGTTGCACGATAAACAATATCTGAAACATATTAGGGAGATGGTGAAATATAAAAAAAAGTTAATAAAAATAGAATAAAGCCCTTCTTCTTGCTGACTGCCACGCAGAATGTACGTAAGTGACACAAACAAGTATTTTTTAGCAGAACCTACCAGTTGGCCAGCCTACAGCCTGAAGCAGCAACTGTCACCAGCGCAGTGCTTTCGCTTCCTCCAACTCCTCTTAACTCAAATCCAGTTCGATGACTCAATTTGGCGATACCCTCCACGCCTTCGCTCGCCGCTGCACTTGGTTGGCTGGACTTGTTCCACCAGCTTCGGCTTACTAATGCTGCATTCAGTGTTGTCCACAAAATTGTAATTTACGACACAACCAGTGATAAAAAAGTTTTCGCTGCTGTGATGTAACGTTCAGTCAGTAATTGATGGTAAAATGGTGTTTGCGACAACGTTTGGCTAATAAATTCAATGAAACATTGAGTCAGAATCATATTCAAGAATACCAAGTCAATACTTGTGTCCTTGTGGAGAACGTTCTTCTCAAACTTTGCATGAACGCCAGCACGGAGACGCATTCAGGGGCGTAACCATGTTCTGCAAGGTGGGGGAAACATAATTGTAGCAGGGTCTAGGGGTCCTCCCCAAGAAAAAGTTTAGCCATTTAAAACTAATATTCTGCATTTTGACACAACCTCACATGACTCAGCGTAGGCCTACCTCTAGCAGAAATAATGACTACTCGTTAAGTGTTGCATATTGTTAGTTTGTGTTGTGTGTGTGTGTGTGTGTGTGTGTGTGTGTGTTAGATTGTGAGTTTTAATCTCTCTAACTAAGGTCTAAGAAATTGAAGTCTCCATTTAAGGCCCTAAGCTTCACATGCAATATCTCAGACACCGCTGGCCCAATTCTGATGAGCCTTGAAGAAATGATGCCTCTTTACACTGAGATCCAGCATTTACAAAAAGCCAAAAAGGGCTTCTGCTTTAAGCAAGATATTTCATACACCGTTGGCGCTATTTTGACAAAACATGAGGAAATGATGCATCATTACACCAAGATCAGATTTTCAACATCAAATTCATTCATTGTGGTTTCAGCAATAACTGATAGTAATATCCATCTTTATGTGGACAACACAGTTTTGTATTGTTATGCAAAAGTGACCCCCTATACCCTTCTTTGCTTCCATACCTGTTCTCCAGAGCTAAAAAACACTTACTCCTCCAATCGCCAAGTTTGCACATTACATGGTACTCCTATTGAGAGAGCCCCTCATTACAAATATTTGGGCGTCTGGGTCAACGACAAATTATCCTTAAAAGCACTTTGGTGATCCGCAGATGACCTGGCGGGACAGATAGAAGGGGTGCCGGGGGAAGTGAGTCGACTACAGTGGCACCCAATGTGGGGCGTAGACAGAGCAGAGACTGTGGTTCTCTGGAGTTGGCTTCGGCTGGACAGTTCCCCGGCCTCAGTTGGGCGGTAGGGGTATGTGGCAGACTATTGTTGTCTGTTTTATAAATAGTATATATCAAGCCTCTTGGAAGTGAAGGTATTAAATCTTATTCTGAGTAAATACAATAATTATAAGTTACAATTTGTTTATTTTATCATTCACATCCCAAAGTTTAAATATACAATGAATCCCTTTTAGTGTAATAAGGCAGCCCTTCAATATCCTTTTTATATTTTGTATCAGCAGTCATTTCTGTTATCTCCACTTTTTCCTCTCCTTACTAATCTCTTTGTGCAGTTGTGGCTTCTGTTGTCTCTGTTTCCGGTGGGAGTGTTGTCTTTTTTTCTGACCACTGTGTTGAATGAATTATTGAAGTGAACTCTTAGAACCCACATTGCTTTGGTAATATTTAGAAGGAATATATACAGGTATCCGATAAAATAATGGAAACAACACATTTCAAAATGAATATATTTTAGGGGTTTTTATGCAAAGTACTCTATCAAAATGAAAGTTTAAAATTTGTGTGATTTTATGTGTGTTAAAATATAAATTTCAAATAACTGTATTTTGTAGTGTTTCTGTTACAACTGTAATTGTAGTTTCAAGTATTCACCCCTTTGTATCATTTGGGCTCAACTGCCACGCCTGAAAAATGATCATATTCGACTCAGATCATCTTTAGATTGTATTTGAACCTTTGAAATGTGCCATTCTGTCCTGTCTTCCTTGTTAACAAAGTGGAGATCATGTCACATCAATACATCTTGTGTAGGTTGGACACAGTATGGGATGAGTGGTTTTCTTATGGATGGCTTTAGAGTCCAGTCCTTGAGGTTTCAAAGACAATGTCTCTTTTAGAATGATTTTTTTTCCATAATTGCCTTCACATTTTGATTGATTTACATAGAACTCAAACAAAAAATCCCAAATAAATGTATTTTTAAATGTCTGTGGCAATAAATGTATTTCCATTATTTTATCGTTACCGGGTAATTGTACCCAGTTCTGTCAATAGGAATGCCAACTAAAAACAGATTAAAAAACTAAAGTTATTGTTGTAACAAATCCAGCAGCAGCCAGTGCACAGACAGTATAAGAGCTCCGGTGGATGTAACGTTGGGTCTATCGAGTGATGACGATCTGCCTGTCGGTTTGGGGACGAGCCCGCTGTCAAATGTCATGTTAGCGCTCACGGTGCCTAGCTAGCTACAACTGTGATGTTAACAGACATCAAGCCTGTCCGTTGTCTGCCACGTTAAGCTTGAAAACAAACGAGGCTGCCAATATGATATGTGGGTCTATTATTAAGAGTGCAAGTTTAATCACTGTTCCACTCAAAACGTCCTACCTTTGCCCTACAACATTGCCTCCGCAGAGTCCAACATCCTCGGTCATCTCATCTTCACTCTCATGACTGCGGTCAGATTTCAAAGCACCGCGCGAGGTAGTTGCAAGTGCGTGGCTCATACCATTAACATGAGCAGTGGGGGTGTAAGTAACAAAACATTTCCAATGACTTGTTAAAAATAATCTTTGTGATATTTATTAGATTGCATTCGTATTCATTAGAGCCAAACCCGTAGCTGTCAAAAATGTGTGGGGGCAGAAATACAGTCTTGCCCCCACAGAAAGACAAGGTAAATGATCAACAAATAGTTTATTTTTAATAAATAATAATGTTATTGTTCTGTCAAGCAGTGTAGGTCTTGAAGAGTAGCTAAACAATGTGGTTGTTGTGCCTAATTTTATTAATTGATATTGTAATTAATTATAAATGATTACATTTAATTTATTATAAATTAATTACATTTAATTATTATAAAGAGTTATTTTATAACAACGAATGTGATTCGGCCAATCAGAACTGAGTACTGTAACTATCCATTTTGTAACAGCTCTTAGTGAGTCTTATTCTAGAGTGGAGTAGCCATAGGCTAACCATGATCATGGCCAGAGAAAGTGAGACAATGAATGGCCTATCATGTTTTGGATTACATTCATTTGGTTCCAAGTAATCATGGAATGTGTGGAATATCATGGAATTTTGAGAGGTGCATTCCAGAATGGGAAAGACAGAGAATTACAAGAGTTCTCATGTTAAATCAATGATTATCTGGAAATTTTACAAATGGGTCACTTCCAATGAATCTATCAAGATTTTTTTTATACTTTAACCCTCTGGTCATTTTTCCACATCAAGGCCAAGAAGGGTATAACAGGGGAATGGTTGACTAGCTCAGTGGGTAAAGCATACCACTCACACTGCCAGGATTAGGGGCTCCATTCCCACTGGGGCCATGCTAAAATTGTATGCTGTCATGGTACTGTAAGGTGCTTTGGATGAATGTGTCCACCCAAATGACATATCATATGTTAATGAAAACACAGTTGTTTGTTATCTGTTTGTTCAATGCAATAAACCTGTTGATAAATTGTCCGAAAATCTTTTGAAGGAAATTGAGGAACTTAAATAATGAGGAAGCGTTGTATAGCTCTGCTTGGCTCTGTAGTGGAAACCTGATCATTTATCCTTTAAGAACACAGCACAAAAATGTCAGGAGTGAATTACAAATTTTTATGTCATAGAAATGCTCTGCTGTTGAAAGTCATGGAAAAGCCTTGGGATTTAAAATGAAGCCCATGGTGAGAACTGTGCATTCATTTTATCGTTGTAAATGTGCATTAACATATGTAAAGAAGATTCACAAATTGAAGGTTGTTTGACAAGTAAAGTCAGATTCAAACTTTGTCGAGCCTCCTCTTTCAAGCCTATATGTCTTGCTTCTAGCATTTTTGCACCACAAAGAGTCTAAGATTGTTCTGACGGTACAGAGTGTACTTCAAACACATTCCCCTGCTCTCCCCTCCTAGTGGTTTTGTAACTTTATACCAGCCAAATTTACACAAGGGGTCATGGCCCAATTATAGAGTGTGCCACATCATGCCATCTCAAACAACCCAAGCCTCTTCCACTAAACGTACACAAAGGCTACATGCACACACTATTGCACACATATGCAACTAAAACAAACTTGAAGTAGTAGTTGTGCTACTTGAGTAGTAGAATATATCCTTAAACTTCATATCTTACATCATCATCATTGTTTCATCCTTATATAACATCTGAATGATGCACCCTGGCTCAAAGTAACTGGCACAAAACTTTAAGAGTAGCCTATATGCAAACAATTCTGCCCTTAAATCAGCATACCGCTCTAATGAGTGCAGTTTCTGATGATCTAAACTGGTTTCATCATTGCCCCTCCACAGTTTCAGGTAAGTCCTGTTTTCCGGTAGCAAGACTGGAGGCTCCAGGTATGTTAATCAAATGTAATTAAGTGTATACTTACAGCCATATCCCATGACTGAGACTGAAAGACAGAATCCAGCCAGGTACCAACTGAATTCATGGTGTGCAAGTTTGTTTGTTTTTTAAAAGAGAATGGGCAGTCCACAGACCAAAAACGTGTCAAGAGACTGGAGTATTTTTTATTAGACCATTATTTGTGTAACTGTACATGTCTGAAATACCTGTGGTAGTTCAGTGCAGTTGCATTGTTAGAGTATTTTTCTCCATTCAAATTGTGCTTAGCTAGCTAGTAGTTCTTTTCAAGTTCCCTGATTTCCTGATGAGGTAAGTCTTACAAGTCTCTTACAAGATTATTTGAAGATGCTACGTGTAGCATTTTAACATCAATAAATCATTACCGCATGAAACAATGAGGCCTTAGCACATAACTACTGCATCTCTGTGTACATGGCATATGGGATTCTAAGAGGTGAAGAAATGTTTGACATCTTTAACCTTGCTTGGGAATACACAATGTATTGTAATCATTAATATTTTTCTGCTGGATTTGGATGTTAGGACACACTCACTACACACACTAGGCCATCTGAACCGTGCCCGGGCCGGTTGAAGAGGTGTGCTCCGGCACGGTTCACTTGCATTCGGGATAGTGTGATCGCTAATCGTGCCGGAGCACGGATCCCGAACACGTCACTGATGCGACTGTGCCATAAAATTTATGATTTATTGATGAACGTGAATTGTAGTCGGGAGTAAAGCCGCAAATTCCTCCCTCAACGTCAGCTGCCTCCGTTAAATTCTTCTTGCATACGTACATCCTTAGTAAAGAATGCAGGGAGACAAGTTGGTCAAAAGCTGGCTGCATTTTAAAACACCATACCACAGATCTGGCCTGTGTGTGTGTGTGTGTGTGTGTGTGTGTGTGTGTGTGTGTGTGTGTGTGTATGTATGTGTGTGAGTGAGAGAGAGAGAGAGAGCAGAGAGAGAAAGCAACTTCATAGACATCTTGGAAAGGGCAGGGAAAGATATTTGATATCCCCACCTAAAGTGGGGCACATAGAAGCATGTAATGCCGCCTGTGACATTCACGCTTCACATTTGTTCAGCATCGCACGACATAGTCTACTCTACCCAAACTATACCTAATTTTAAATCACAGATTAATGCCGCTGGGACTTTGACAATATTTTAAGAAGGCTCTGTTTCCATTCTACAGTATGTGGGTTTGAAGAGTTACATGCTGAACTGAAAGCTCTGTGGCCTTGATAGTCAAAACATGTCTGCACTTTGGCAGGCTCCATTTTTATCACCCGCCCCAAGTGTTGCCAAGGCCACATGCAACATGTCCTGGAAAGTCTTGAGTGTGTTTATGTGTGTATGTGTGTGTGTGTGTGTGTGTGTGAGGTTGGGGGTGGGGTTGGGATTCTTGTGAGTCTATCTTAGAGGAAAAACCCCAGGCAAACACACAAACGTCGCAATTCGATAATTAAAACAGGGTGTCAAAGATTACAAACGTCCTGCAGATTGTAATATCTGACTATAATAATCCTGAAACAAGAGATCATACACCTTTATCTATTTTTAATACTTTTACCATTCATGTATTTAGTAAGTGTACCATGTGCTGCAGGCAGGTGGATCCGAACCGGTTGTGACATTCAAAAGATGTGCTGAAAGTGAGTGCGAGCATGATGAGAGAGGAAGAGGAAGAAGGATAGTTGGATCAGTGTGTGTCTGTATGTGTGTGTGTGTGTGTGTGTGTGTGTGTGTGTGTGTGCAACTGCTCAATTTCACCACAAGGGGAAGACATCCTCAACTTCAACTGAATAAACTTGCTTAATCAATAACCCCTAATGCTTCTTTTTCTGGTAAAAAAAAAAAACCCAAAACAAAACACAACACACAATTGCTGATCCCCTTTAACAATAGAATATATTTATTCTACAGTATTTACATTGGCTCTAGATTAGTGTCGAGATTATAAGAAAATTACGTTGAAACAAAAAGTAAAAGTATAAAGTATAAAGTATAAAGTATAAAGTATAAAAACGACAGAAAAAACAGAGTGTTGAAGCCGGGGCCTGTGGAAACAGTCTAGTTTGGCTCTCAATGCCTACAGGCCAGTTGCCTTGACTTGTTTATTGATGAATGTTTTGGAGAGACTGGTTAGGAGGGGCCCTTAGCCCAAACAAAGCATCTACCTGGCCTATTTTGCATGTAGGGCCAGTCAGGGTGTAAGCCACCAGGGTCACTTTGCTTGATCTTATATTCAAACACCTGGAGGGCAGAACCACAACAGGTTTCTCTCAGTTGATTTCCCATAGGCATTTAATTCCTTTCAACCCCACCTTCACATAGAAAAGCTTATCTGTAACTGGTTTACATGTCAGTGTTACATTACATTACATTACAGTCATTTGGCAGACGCTTTTATCCAAAGCGACGTACAATAAGTGCATTCAACATAGGTCGGTAAGAGAACTACTAGTCACCAGAAATCATCAGTGCATTTCCTTACTAAACAAGCATTTAAGAGCATAACCAGTGCTAAGGTATAAGTGCAGTAACATTAGCTACCTACTTTTAAGTGGACAAGTGAGACAAATAAGTCGATCAAATAAACAAGAGCTAAGACAAAATAAGTAAGTCAGATAATCAAGCGCTAATAAACAAGAGCACAGGAACACTTAAGAGGAAGGGTCAGGATAGTGTTTCCTGAAGAGGTGGGTTTTCAGCCTGCGGCGGAAGATGGGCAGCGACTCTGCTGTCCTGACATCAGTAGGGAGGTCATTCCACCACTGTGGGGCCAGGACAGAGAAAAGCCGTGACTGCATAGATCGACTGCAGGGGGCTCTGATCGAC
>CABFOQ010042331.1:0-17335 GCA_900660455.1 Gephyroberyx darwinii
GAAACGCTCCACTCAACAATGAATAGAAATCACCGTCCGGCCATTCCCAAAATATTCAGCACCCTTGATTTTTCTGCGTGTCCCGTTATGTCATGGCAGCCTGTGCGCACAACTCCCCATGGTCCATATGGTTCATAAATCCCTGGGATGTGTTTGCCTAATCAAGCTTCCTTGGTTCTTAAACACAGTCTACTGGCTTAAAAAAGTTGTTGATTGTAGATTAATTACCCTATTAAACTTACATCACTTAAAAGCGCCTGGGAGTGTCCTGATTACCGTTATCTACCCCCTCAAAAGTTTATTCAGAGGCGTTATTCCAGTGGTTGGATGAGGTCCACGACTCAGCAGCCACAGCCACAGCACGACACTGTCATTTGTAGTAAAAAAAAAAAAAAAAAATAAGGAAAAGAAAAAAGTTAGCTACAATTCGCAAAGTTTTGCCAACATTTGTGGCGATGCTCTTGGAGTATTCAACAAGTATTTCCCCCCGGATCCCGAAGATCTCCGTAGACTTGCATTCACCCCCAAAATTCAAGATCAACTCAAAATAAAAAGAAACGATTAACTCGGACAAGAATTGAGCTGGTCTTGATCGGCTCCTGTGTAATTCCCAAAATCTAGCGGTTTTGCCTGCTTGCCTCTTGTCACACTCAAACTCAGTTTCTAGCCCCAAGTGCGCCCGCTCCGTCTCCGTCTGCGCTCTTGTCCCCGCGGTCCTAGCGCAGACAGATCAGGGAACAGGGATGCAGTGGAGGGTAAACCCAGCTAAACTCAACTCACCCACCTTTTATATGCTGAATAGAGATTACCCACCTTTTTTAGTCTGGTAACGACACCTCTAGTTTAGCATTATAGGGAAGTGGTGTCAAACTGATGTGAAGATAGGGACTTGTAAGGAGGGGGGAATGGTATACATGAATGCTTTTCTGGTTTATACTGTTTTTTGTTTTGCCTCATGATGATCACCTACTGGAGGTCATAGTTTACCCACCTTTTTCATTTTCAGCTACATCATACCTTATAAATGACCTGAACAACCAAGCCAAGCATGCCCTTACACCTTAAAGAAAAAGCAATATGGCATGATGACGATGATGATGATGATGATGATGATGTGGATGTGGTAGAGTGGTATTGACCATAGTACAATTTACAATAAACAGTTTACACCATGCTATATAAAATGGACTACTGTGCAAACTACAACATATTTGACCGTTTCCATCCAGGTTCATGCATCCAACCAGGTCCTGGAAGACTGGAAGGTCTTGGTCTATTGTGTGAATGCATTTGGAGAGCAGAATGAAGTCATGAATGAACTCTGAAGGTCTCTTGTGTATTGTGTGGTGCAGTCGGTCTTCACAAGATCAGAGGATTTTCATTCAATCAATGGAAGGAAAAGGGAAGTGCAGAGGTGTATACATATACTTCAGTAAATTATATATTGTTAGTGCTCACAGAATTACAGCAGTATGGCAGTTTGATCCTGAAAATGTATCAGTCTGAGCTGTCAGACTGCCATTGAATACTTTACAACATGACTTTGCACCATATTTTTGCAAACCAACAGACATTTTTTTCCAAGTCCATTTCAAAGTGTAATATAGGATAGTAAGCCGTGGCCACCAGCACCAGTTTCACTTCAAGGGATTAGGCATGATCGTAGTTTTTTGTGATTGTAGTTGTAGGTCTGTTTCAATAATATAATAGCCTCAATAGCATAGTGGCTATCATAATGAAAGTGACCTGCCTGCTTAGGCTCATAATGTAGATTCGTTTTTACACTGCCACCCAAACCAACCTGCCAAACTTTAACAGGCACTAGTCCAATTCAAAGTCAAGAGACTGCAGCATTGTTGTTCTGTGCACACCATATTGTTATGTTGTTGTTGTTGTTGGTGTCAAACTAGATATAATATACTACAGTAATAGATCTACTGTATGTTGATTTAACCAACACAAACCAAATCAATCTAGAGATGCTCCAAGAGCTTCAATAGCAAAAGGATAACAAAGGAAGAAAACATTCCACAAACTCTCAAAAGAATAACAAATGTTGTTGACAGGATAAAATAAGATAGTTAAACAGGTTTTTCTATTCCAAAAGAATCATGCAATCCAAAAAAAATACACTAGATCATAAACTACTTCAAGGCCTTTCTTTCAACATTTTGCCTCTGCCTATGGAAAGTTCCCAAAATATTGGACTCCACAGATTTCTGTTTTAAAAATACTTTTTGATATATGAGAGGCCCGGGGAGGATGGAAACCTTAGCGATTCAAATCTGGAGAGCATTTCGAAATATGAAAAGGTGAACTGGGAAAGCATTTGAAGAGGGACTTCATGCAATTGGGCTTGACATGTATTCACTGACATATCCAAAAAGCAGGCACCTCAGTCATGCAAGCATGCCCGGTTGTACAATGGTGCACTGTGCTCTGACCCACACAGCGGACCCCGGTTTGTTATTCCTGTATATGATACTGTACACTGGAGCAGGCTCAGAAAGCCAGCGTGATTATTGAAAGAAAGCACAAGGAGTGGATGGGCGCCTGCTCAGCGATGAAACAGAGGGCTGTTTATCCTAGCTGTTAAATAAGGCTTCACGTACAACACCCCCCTCCATCTCCACAAGGCCCAAATCTCTCATCTGGAGAGCACAGTTTCCATTTAAAATGTCACGTCCCAAACTGCACATTACATCAAATTGTACTTAATGGCATCCAGACAAACTTTTATGTCGTTCCAACATTCTCTCTATGCACCCCACAGCCCCCTCGCTGCTTATAGCCAAGCAAGCAATCTCTCCTTCCCCGTTCCACATCTGGACTCCATTCCAGGTGGGGTATTGAGAAAGGAGAGAACATTGGGAAGCAAAGGTGGAATGCCGAGAAGCTTAAAAAGTAAAACTGAGATCATGTCTTGAAAAGGGGGAAGTGACGCAAGCTGTGGGTTATGACAGACGATATGAGAGATGGTTATTTGATGATCCCTTTTGGGCATTTCCGCGTCGTCTTCCAAATCCAAATCATCAATGGAACGGAGTTATCCAAAAGCAATGGGTTCACAGTGCAATCAGAGATCTGAACAAGTCCAAATGACTGCTTTGATTGAGGCATAACTCAGACTGGTGTTCCTGCCAATGGATAAACAAAAGAAAAAAAATCCAGCAGGGAAAGAAACATTCGGCCCTGTGAGGCCTTCATCTACCGCTGAGCGTGTCTTTCTTGAGGAGCCCCTGACATCTAGTGGTGGTAGCTACAGCATGCAAAAGCCACACCCTGTCAACAGCTCTACCAAGACGTCTAGGAGTTATGGGCAGGATGCATCCTTTTAATTTAGCGCTTATGGGGTCACAAGCCCTATTGCTCTTATACATGATACCACATCTTTCAGCACTTAATAACTTTGAAGTAGATTTACAATTATTTTTTATTATTACTAATGGTTCCAGCATTTCATAATGTATACATATTGATTTCTTTTTTTTTATGTCACATTTATACACACTTAAGTAACCAATCAATACTATACGTAACAACTGTATACAACGGTCTTTCCTATCCTTCCCACTCATACATTCTATCCAACATCCAACATATTTGTTTTTTTGCCGTATCATATTACTTTTGCTGCTCAAACTTTCAGTGGTAGTGGTAATAATATTGTTACATATGATTCCTGGTGATCCCTGGTTGATATGGAAATACAGGTCAGAGTAGTTTCACAGGATATGTCATGGCAAGAAAAAGAAAGATAATGTTAAAATGCAATAGTAAAGCTGACATGACATCACTACATCACTACAGGACTTGGTACTCATATTTCCCTCACTTTGTGAAACACAACTGAGTATAGTTACTTTTACCTGTTAAACCATTAAGATGGAGTAGTAACTCCCCTCTGAAATGTATCCATGTCCACCCACACAGCTCCAAGCCTTCCAAAGCTTCAGGACTCATTTCGAAACAGCTGTGGTAATGTTGCCCTCTTGTGGCCAGTAGACTGAATTAAAATTACAACGCTTTATTTTTTTTTTTTTTTTGCGATTCTTGTTGAAGACATTTGAGTCTTTAAAACAAAACAGAACCAGAAGGCCAGAAAAGCCTCCTGGGATGATTTAAACTTTAATCCTACAAATCCTCTAAACTATTTATCCAATAAAGCATCATTACAAAGAACAAATAATTTACTATATTACTTATAGCGCCTGTTTGGGATTGCGAGTTAATGGGTTGCTAATATTGGTGATAACTGGTATCCTTGTGTGTGGCAAGGAGACAAAGGGGGGAAGCAACTCACGAGGTACAGTTCAAGTTAAGACAAAAACCTGCAACTAGGAGTTGAGAAGGTTGGGTCTAATATCTTTGGCAAAACCTGTTGGTATAGCTGATAAAAAAAATTAAAAAAAACGTCCAAGCATAGACATCAACAACACAGTAAATTACATCTCAACATTATTGCAGAAAGACTCATTTACACTCTTACTTATCCAATATGCTGTAGATTTGAAATGACAAAAACAGGCATCTTCTTTGAACAAGCTTCATGTTGTGCGATTTTATTAAGTGCGATATGAAATGAGAACATTATAGTGTGTCTGGTATAACTGGACAGGCGGAGCATCATCAGCAATTCTCTTCACACTAGAAGTCAGGTCCTGTGCATACATTATGCATTTAAATGGTCTATAATATAGTGTACAATTCTATCAAAGAAACATCAAAAATATCATTTATATATTGCAAGAATCTATATTCCCTCGTAAGCAAAATAAAAAAGATAACAAAAATAAGTTGGCAAATAAGTAATGATTCATTATTTCAAATAATATATTCTGTTTACAAAAGAATATATAGAAAAACCAAAAGGCTTTAGGCCCGACACTCTAGAGCAAAAATCACAACCTCCTTTGTGATCTAGGGAATAGAAAATGTTAACAATGCAGGCACTTCAAAGGAATGACTGGATCTCACACACACACGCACACACACACACACATACACACACACCTGCAATGAAGGCATGCAGAAAACTGTGCACTTGTGCATGTGAACGCATGCACGCGCACACACACACACACACACACAACTGTCGGTGTATAGTACATTGTCCAAATGGCATGCAGTTCAGATGAGATTTTGGTCCCCTTTTCCAAAAAATGGGTCATCAGGAGATTGAAAAGGCATTTTGTCATTATTATTATCCAGACCCTCACAGAATCAGGAAGCCAGTCCTGCTGTGTTGGTCTAATATGTTAGTGTTATATAAATCTGGCTTAAGTACACTATGGTGTGGTTTGAATCAGATACAGCTGTACATCATTAGGGCTAAGAATAACCTAAAGATACCCTGGGGGCTGGGCCCTAGGAAAAACAAAGCCCCAATTCTCATACAATTACAAGAAAGGCAAGAAAGTGAATGATAACATTGCAGAGTATGGTTAAATGCGATCAAAATGGTACATCCTCTGAAGTACAGTTGAACCCCTGCCCACCTCTGTGCCCCAGCCCAAGGTCTATAACTGAGAGTCAGGTGAGGTGGGGTTTCAGGCAGGCAAGCAGTCCTCCATTTCCAAAGTGGGGAGCCTCAGTGGCGAGGGGAGACGGTGGCCCGAGGGGAAGTACCTGGGCCTTGGTACCTCTCCCGGGCATGTTTCTCACAGAACATCTCCTCTCCCACCCAAAAGTGGCCTCTCATCTTGAGGTTAAGGCCGCAATCTGTGCAAGTGTAACACTCCGGGTGGCGGAAGCGCTCGTCCATGATGCGCACGGCCTGTGTGCTGCGGGAAGACGAGCAGAGTCAGAAACTAGACAAACACGTTGCGTCTGCCAATGGGGTGAGGCGATGCCACTTATTTCCAATGCAAAACCATTTGTAAGTTGCAAAGTGAGAACAGAAAAGAGAGTGAACATCATAGATAACAGTGAGCAATGGAAAACAAACGTTCAACCTAATCTTCAGCATAACAACATCACTCTTGACTCAAGTTGATTTGCTTCTCACACAATTGGCAGATTTCTTTTAAACGTTATCTAAGAAACTCAAGATTTTAAGAGTCAATACTAGAAGAAATGACTTGTTGAGATGGATATTTAGCAGTGCACTCCGTAACTAACAAACGGTCAGGTCTACCATGTCTTACTCTGGGCGCAGTCGATGCACACAGACGCACACATCATTGATATTGCGCTCGCATCATTCACCACAGGCATGTTGTCGTTATGATGACTCATATCAAAAACGTGTTATACCATGAGACCAACGCCAACTACAGGTGACATTTAGTACAAGAGACTCTTACACAATGCTGGTGCCACACTTCTCACAGGTGTGGTACTTGTTGACTCCTCCCACCGGTGTGCTGGGTTTGGGCGGGTTGGGCGAAAGCTTCCCTGGGAACCGCAAAGCTGCCTCTGGAAAGTCAAACAAATGCACGCACACACACACACACGCAGAGTGTCAGAATCAACAGTCAACAGCTCGAAGCGGCCTCATTCACAGCTGCTCATAAGGACGTCATGACAGGTTTGTACCTCTCTCTGACAACCTGTTTAACACATCACCACTTTATTTGTCTTCGTTGCCGTCGATGCCTATCCTCCTCGCTAGCTCATCACCCAGGTGTCCACACTTTGGTCGTTATCACGTCATGAAAAAAAAATGTTGCTAGCAGTTGGGTTTATTTGCTATGCCGTTTGTCAAAGCAAAGGGGGGGGAGAAGCTCAGCTGCATTCCATGGTGGGATATTCAGAAGAAGAAGAACTGCTTTTCTCTCTCGCCAGCGCAGGTGATGGCCATATGGAAGTCTTTGTCACTATTCAAGAACTCACTGTCTCTGGTTGTGCGTGATACACATTTGACAAGGATGATTTCAAGATGGAGACGCCGCACGCAAAACAACTGCCTGAGCTGTTGTAAATTATGTTGAACTTGACATAATAGCTGTAATCTGAGAACAACCCCTGAAAGGCATGAGATATCCCACCAGCTGCTTGACTGAGAATATAAAAGAGATGCTTCTGCTTCCCCATATAAACTTGTATATTGTACATATATATTGCATGATGTAATATGTGATGCCATGAACCCAGGCTCATTGTAATTTTTCCACAAACCCAAAAAGTTGGATCAAAATGATACTTTTTTATAAAATAAAAGTATGTGACTATGTGTGTGCTGCGACATGGCAGGTGATTCCTGTGTGTTTTGTGGAGCTGCATCTTTCTAACCTTTCTCATCGGCCTCCAGGACCTCTTGCAGCATGCGAAAGGTGTTGGACTGACGAGGAGGCGTGCGAGACTCCTTATTCTCCTGGATCATCTTGTACACCTCGGAGTCTGTGTCAAACTTCTGCATGGCAAAGTCAGAGCTGGAGCTGCTGTGGGAAAAGGAAAAGGAGAACACGGTCACGGGTGATCACATTCACTAAATCCATACATACAGCTCTTGGTACGTTGTTCAACAGAAAATGTACATTATGAAGGACTTTTGACAGAATCCAGAGGAAATGAAGGCAGGGGCAGCAGCCGGCTCTATGCCCTTGACCTCTAAGCATAAAGCCGGTCTCCCATCTCACTGCATACACTCAGCACAGAGCTGGATCCCTCTCCTACTTACAGAAGGTATTGTTCTAAAATGGCCTGTAGGCAAAAGGTAAAGATGACATAATGAAAATAACTGTATAATAGAGGAAGTTATTTATGTAGTGTGTCTGATATAAAGTAACAGTGGTTAAATCTTTCCAGATATCCATCCAGCAGCAATCATTGTGTAAATTATTTAGAGGAGCCCACCGCCCAACACAAGGCATGATGGAAAATAACAGAAATAGGAGACTTCTACCATGTACTACTAGTCTGCTACACAGCCTCTCACCATCCCAACAAACCATCTTTTTGCTTGAAGGCAAATTTCTCGAGTCTTGTGGTCATTTCCAACCAATTAGGACAGGAGGGTGCAAATAGTTTAGGGAGCGTTGACACCTAAGAGTAGTTTATGTTGCTAGCTAATTAACAGATTAGCTAAAAGCACAGTGGCTCTTTTACAAGCAAATTCTTAACCCCTGGCATGGTGGAAACGTTTTTTTACTGCTGCTTCCATACTTGTGTGTGTGGTTGCAATAACAATCCCTCCCTACCCTTTGTCTGACTCTTGTTCAGAAACATGCATTAAAACACACACACACACACACTGACAGACATATTGGTAAACAAAGAAAAAAATGAGACACAAAGTACATCCTCATTTCAGTATTTGCTTGGAGGGAGCTTGTGAGTGTTGGCTGACAGTCAGACGTGGTTGGCCAGGTACAGACCCTCTGCCAGCAGGCCCAGGTGTGGTTTGTTGCCATTCACCTGTAGCCAACTGAGCAGAACGTCCCAGCTGAGCTGTCAGCCAGAATCAGTCAACTCACTTGGATCTGGATTGTCCCGTCTGTTATCACATGCCAAGGTTAAATAAACCTGCCCAAATAGTTACTGTTCAACTGACACCTGTGGTGTGAAAATCTGATCAAAAAGCGAGCACCCTACAAATCATCACTTTAAGTAGTCCATCTGGTTTGCCATGATTTTACTGTACAAGCAGAGCATGCACACCGACCACTAGACCTTGGAATAATGTTTTAAGGACAAGATAACACATGGAGTTTGCATATGGACTTGCATGCAACATGTTCATGGGAGTTTTATGAGCATTATATATGGGTGTGTTTTGGAGCTTGCTTCCAGCTAAATGAACATGGCTGAAACAGGAGATGGCAAACAGACAAGACAATAAATGTGTGATCGAAGCCAATGCTCAGGCCCCTTCCTCTGCATCACTGAACATGGTTCAAATTGAAAACAGACTGCTAAGCACACCCTCCAAGTTCTCCACATGCTCAGCTCCACCCTCAGCAATGCATTTCCCTTTTCGCCTCTCTCACCATCCCTTCTGCATTGCAATCTCAAAACAAATGGAAAGTCTGGGTCAAATGGGAGCAAAACAAATAACAGCAGAAGTGAGGGTCAGAAAGAATGCCATTCATCTGAACAAGCACTGAACAGCACCAAACTACATGGAGTTGCATTACTAGCACTTATACCTACAGTCATTTGTCACCTAGGAAACGTGAGAACATTATAACACATCTACAGAATGCCTACATCAGAGGGGAACTTGTCTGTGGTCTCCATCGCTACGCTTGGCACAG
The DNA here is from genome assembly GCA_900660455.1 of Gephyroberyx darwinii. NCBI lineage: Eukaryota > Metazoa > Chordata > Actinopteri > Trachichthyiformes > Trachichthyidae > Gephyroberyx > Gephyroberyx darwinii. Next base: position 9,198 of record CABFOQ010042331.1, read on the forward strand.
AGGACCCATGATTATGATCTAGTAAAAGCACGGCTGTGTGACTCAACTCAAAATGCCTGTAGTCAAAACACAGATAAGATCACTATTTTAGAGTCAAACCGCATTCCTCACACTCAAGACAGTGGAGGTGTCTTAACATAGAAATATAACCCAGTACTCATTCAACAGATTAAATAAAACTCTGACAAGACTCACCTCAGACACAAAGAGGGAACAAAGAGAGTTAAGCAGAGTTAACTATTCTTTCCGATAACAGTCCCTGGATGTCTCACACTGCTATGTCTGCTCGGTACAAAAAACCCACACACGCATTCATACATACATACATGCACAGATGCAAAACACACTCACCTCTAGCTACACCAGACGAGACAGAAGAAGAACAAGAGTCTGACTGAAAGGTGTGCCTTTCTGCTGCCACTCATTGGCCAAGAGAGAAAAAGGGGTGGACAAATGGGTGTCACTAAGCCTGTGATTGGCTGGGCCGGAGGGGGGAGAGGCTTGGTGTGTAGACTGGGGTATCTAGACTGGGGGGCCAATTAGGGGGAGAAGTCAAGTCAGACCTTTTGGGGATATGGGGTGGCTGGATTTGATTCCAGCTGCTGACACGTCATACCGCGTGCCTGGCCTGGGGGGAACTAGGGCCAAAGTCAACCAACGAGATGACTCCTCCCGCCCTGTGAACACACAGAGCTCTCCAGCAGAGAGGATGGAGACCAAAAGATTACGTGAGAAACTAGAAGGAATATTTTAAATTCTCTTTATGTGATGTTTTGCACAATCAGTCTTGAGACTGACAAAGAGCATAATGTTGAGTCTGAGTATATCCATAAATGTTCAGAGGGCAGGACCTTCACACTGGTAAATGGCGCGAGAGGGAGGGAAAGCAGTGTGTGGGAATCACATCCCTGATAACTGCCAGAAGTGTCTAATTCATATTCAGTATGTTGAAAGTGTCATTTTCTGAGCTTAGGCACATCAGGCTGCATCATTCTGTCAAATTCATTTTCTCCATGTTGACTCGTTTATAAACTGGTGTTGATTGTTTGCAGTAAGTCCCTATCCCATCTTTTTATGCTTGCATGATGCTGGCAAACAGCGCCATGCTCCGCTGTCAGTAAGTGGCTAGTTTTTTCACTAAGTCATTATTGAACATACTTATGTCTGAGTGTGGTAGTGGCTGATGTTGATTTCTTAGCCTCTCTGGCTGTAACCCCTACTGGCCTGCAGATGTCACTGAATGACTACTCAGCCATTATACATAATTGGTGAGATGGCGTCTCACAGTGCTAATAATAATAAAGATGTTGTATATATTGTACCTCTTTCTGAAGAGGACTAACTTTCAATGTGTGTTAAGATGGTAATGTATAACTATAAAGTGCATTGTACATTGTCTTGCAATTAAAAAAAAGGTTTGCCATTTGATTTGTATGATTTCATAATAAAAATAAAGAGTTATCTTTATTCCATGTAATTGATATTTGTAAGAAATTATGAGTAGTGCAGGAAAAAACTCCTTGGGAGTGAGATCTGTGTTCCTGTTTTCTTAATTATTTTTTTGGGCATTTTTGCTAGACAGTGGCACTAGACAGCTGAAAGTAGAGAAACCCAGGAAAACCTGGGGGAGACAGTAAGAGATGGCATGTGACAAAAGGTCCTAAGCTGGATTCGAACCCACAATGTCACGGTTACATGGTATACACCTTCACCAACTGAACTTCCAGGGTGCCCAGAAGTAGCTGTAGTTGAGATTGTACACATTTTGTGGATTGTAACTGTGTTCGGCCAACTATCTGATGAGGTAAGCACTTCAATATGCAATGTTGCCTTTATTAGATAGATTAGAGGTGTTGTCGGTATCCATTACTGTCATAGAAAACACTAAATTTATGACATTACCTGCCAGGACACTCACAGCTGGCAAGCCTGTAACTAGCACTAAGCTAGTTTCCACTTGTTTTACAATACACAAGAGTTTAAGAGCAGACTTGATGTAGGAGATGCCAGTGGTATTTACCTGCGTCGGGGGGACATGGGTAGGTCCCGTTCGATGGGGCTGTGGGGTGAGTATCGGCCTGGTGGGGTGGGAGTTCTACTGGACACCAAGTTATTTCTGTAGTCTGAAGAGAAAAACTCCTGTGAGGGCAAGAGGGAGAGAGGTGAGCGAGGTCAGATATGCAAGTATCTCTGACAGCTAAGTCAAACCACCTGCAGCAGCTGAAACCAGCTTTGCAGCTGGGGAACCTGTTGAGACTGTTTGCATGTGCTCGTTGTGCTAGAGTGATGCAATATAACTGTAAAGGAGTCCAAAAAAAGTGCTATGCCCATTTCAGAGCCAGGAATTCAGCAGTAATATTTATAGATCACTACCCCACCAAGCAAAGGATTGGCCCTGAACAAATATCTTCCTTATTGTAGGAAGCTCTACATCTGGTGAGGCTGTGTACTCTAGGAGGCTGTATGTCCTAACATCCTGTAATAAAACAAAGTCTGACACTCGATCATGTATGATATAGTCAGTCAAGATCTCAAAGGGAGACATTTATCAATAGCTTTAATAATCTCCAGATGGAGAAACACTGCATACAGGATGTCTCCAGTGTTCTCTCTCCTTCATCATAGTCATAGATAAGGGTGAAACTTGTGAATTTCCACCGCTCGGTTTTTGAGTATCCGTAATAAAGCGTTGATTAAATTCTTCCTCATAGTTTACTTCCTTTAGTTGGCTCTTCTTTCAAAAAAAAAAAAAAAAAGGTTTCTTTGTTGAGCCACACCCAGCATTCCTATCCTGTTGGTTGTCCTTCCTGATCAGTCTCGCATTTATTTAACAATCACGGTAAACCTGCATCAACATCATTATCTCGATTGCTTTTTATATCTGAGCTGGAATTCAGCCCCTCAGCAAGATGACAGAGATTATATTTGCATGATAACAGATGTTTGGCACTGACTCGCGTTCGTTTGAAGGGAAAGGCAGAGCCTGCATGTACTTCCATGGGCTCCAGATGCAGTGCAATTTCCACAATTATGCAGGTAGTTATGAACAACTCTCCTGGTCTGGAAAACAAGAGAGATATTCCAAGCTTTGTGAACGTTAATCACTTTGCCATGACTAAGATGGTTTACTGACTGTTTACTACCTTAATTAAACTATTTTATTATCTTTACAGCTCAGTTTTGCCCAATTATATTGAACATTTGACACAAGAGGGCGCTACATACCTACTGTATGCAGAAGCTCAGAAACTAAAGTCTCAGTAGATGAGCCAATGGTTGTTTTTTTATTGTAGCTATACTTGGGAGAAACCAAATGCAAGAGCATGAGGGCACAGTTAACACCGTCAAGAGGGGGGGCATTCTTCTCCTGCATGGTGTTAGTCTGTGGTCATAGTGAAACTGACCCCAGGCACATGTGCACCCTGAACACACAGCACACCTGGTCCGAGTCTGAGCAGCACATAACTCAACCCAGACATTTTTACTGTCAAGAATCCCAACAAACAAATTGTTTTTAACCACAACACCATGCTTTGCATCTAACTGTGTCCATCTGCAATAATGGCCGGTTGCAGATCACATATGACATTCTCAGACCGCTGCTGCTGCAATATTCAAAGCAATAAAAGAAGTCAGTGAAAACAGGAACAAGCCTCCAAAAGCTGTTCCACAAGTTCCAGTCTGCTGGGGAAACAAAGCTATTACTTTATTTCAGGCCAGGAAAACTGAGGCTACGAATCAAAAAGCCCACACACAACTCCAGAGTACGGCCTTCACAATACAGCTCCCTGCCTTTTCCTCCCTTTACCATAGTCACCAATTGGCATCAGTGGTACAGAAGCTCCATCCAGAGGAGAAACGTCTCCACCCAGACTCTTAGAACCAGCACACGCCTCAGCCTCGAGTTAGAGTTGATGCTGGAGCTTGAGGCTGAGACGGTGGCACTGGCGGAGTCAATGATTACGTCTCCACTGCCAGCACCCGCTTCCAATTCAGCAACTCTTTGAACATTGTCTCTGTTCTCAATTGAGTCCAATTTTCCTTTTCTTTTTCCTTAGTGAGTGGGCAGACTCACTAAGGCAGTGGTGCATGCCAGGAAGCGTTTACCAGAAACGATCACTGGGGACGTCACCCTGCGATTCTGCCCAGGATAAACCTAACACAATAACAGCAGGCTCATAAGATCAGATATTCCATATCGTCGGAGTATGAATGGAGACATCCATGTCCTCTCCTGCTGTGAACCAATCTAAAGGGCATATACCTGATAGGGAAACTTGCTTTAGGGATTCTTTCAGAAAGGACCAGTGAAGCCACACAGTATGTGCACATGAATCCGCAGTAATGCAACGTAAGGCTAGATGTTATATAAATGTCTGGCCAGTGTCCTACTGTCGAATGTGAGTCTTCATGCTCTCCATCAACAGTAAGCTCGGTCGGTAAGCTCCTGAGGCCCCGACTCCAAACAGTGTAAGTGAAGCCACTGATTTAGGGCTCTAATCGCAACTCTGATCTATGAGACTCAAGAGGAATGCAATGAGGTAAAAAAAAAAAACACAACACAAAAGCAACAAATAGAAGAGAGAGAGGGGAAAAAAACCCAAGCGTTCCACAGCGACAGGGAGTATGCAGCTGTGATTGAGCTTGACCTTAGAAGGTCCAGAAAACTTGTCTGCACCAACAGAGTTCTCCCATCATCATCATCCATTCTACACTCTCCGCCTCAGGCCCTTTATAGCAGTAACCATGGCACTGTTGGCAACTAGACTGGGTTACCCCAAGCCATCTTTGTGTTAAAATCATCACTGTTCCATTGTAAGCCAATACACATGGTTGATCTTAGAGCTAAGATGCTTGTGGGAATCTGCACCATGGCAGTGTCAGCAAAGCCCCCGTGTTTCATGCAGCAAGAAACCAAGGGAGGGGCGCAATAGGAAAGCCTATTATTTTGTCTTGGAAAGGGAGCATGGTTCAAAGATGGGAGCGAGCATTGGGGGAAAATCCATCAGCCAATTCTTCCTGGTTCCTGTGGCTGGCTACGAGAGGAAGCTCTGATTAGAGCTGCTCTGAGCTGTCAACAGGAGCTCATAGTTAACATGCCCGAGGTCATGAGGGCATGCCACTGGTAAGCCCAGAGGTGTGGTTACAAGAACACATCTTTCCTCATATCTTAAAACTTATAATGTGTCTTGTTTTTAATCTGTGTTTATCTGCCCTTTGTTGCTCTATAAAGCACTTTGAGATGAACCTGAAGAAGATGACTTGTTACAGGAGGGAGAGGGATGGAGAAACGGAGGAGGGACTGTCAAACAGCACTCAAAAACACAAACAAGCTTCTGTCGAGGATTGGCAACAAACAAACAGGAAATGGCGAAACGAGGCAACGGCAGCTGTTTCACATCAAGGCCCATGAAAGACATCGGGGACACTGCCAGTGGAGGAGCCTTCAGTCTGGCTCCAAGCGAGCCACTCTGCATCATCATCATTACCACCCTGCAGCTTCAATTACAGGGCATGGGCCAGCGGCGCACAGGAGAGACACTTAGAGGAGCTTTTATTTTGGGATGCTTGGTACTGCTATATGAAAGTGCTATGACTGCTCATTCACTGTCTCCGCCACAGACATGACTGTAGTACAATGAGGCGGGGGACACCAGACATCCTGGGCTGGGTAATAATCAGAGCTGTGTACAGTATTTCCTGCCCAGCAGTGTACCGTCGTGCAGGTCCTGTGCAAGGACCTGAGGCTGACGCTAACCTGCTTGTTATCCACTGTCACTGATGGATCGTTACCCCTGCCTTGTAATTATGTCTGTTCAATGGTGCATTGCAGTGTCCACACTGTTTCAAATAAAATGATGTACGGGGAATCACTCTATATTAAAATCCATGTAGTTAACATTCTTTACATTTTTATGGGTTGATGATTTATGGGGTGGTCTGAGGTCTCTGGCTACAGTGGTGATACGACTCGGCCTATGGGCACAGGGTTACAGATTGACTATAGCTCACTGGGAGTGTAAACTCCAGCTGTGCCCTAATACCATGGTGTTAATCCCATTAGCACGGCTGCCATGCGCTCTACCAGGTCAAAACAACATACCAGCACTGCCAACACTCAGTGCTGCTATAGAGATGCTGTACCATGTGAAGAGTTAATTTCCAAAGCTCGATATATCCATTTTGGAAAAAAAACAACCTCAAGTTCATCATGTAATCTCTCTAAAAGTACAGAGGATCCAGTCAGTACAACTATTATCATTTTGTTTGTTACTTAATATCATTCAGATGGAACTCATTGTTTAGTTTTGTGCTATCAATCATTGTAGCAGTAGATTTTCAGTCCTTCGCAATACCATCCATATGTAGATTCTTGATCCAGGCTTATACAATACTGTGTTCAATAAAATGGAATAAAGTGACAGTGATCCTTTATGATGCTAGTGCTAATAACAGGCATGTCCTCCCCTTCCCCCTGTCTCCATCGCTCACCATGGCCACACACCATCAGATTGCTCCTGATATGAACCATATGTACAGGATTAGAGGCCAAATGAACAGTAGATACATGGAGACAACAGGACGGCTGTGAGCATAAATCACTCTGTGCAGTGTTGCCATTGTCAACTGTGAGAGGGCTCCATTTTGTTTTTAAACTTACAGCCTGTGAGGCTATAACAACATGCACAATTTCCAACCAAAACCCTGTGTCAGTGAACACATCATAATACATCACAGGGTTACAAGTGATTACAAGACATGCTTCTACATCAGGTAATATGACATAATCCCTGAATTTGAGCACATGACTAATGTGTTTAAGTGCAAATGTGCCCCTACCGTCCACACACACACACACACACCTACACACCCACCTTTAGAGGCCTGTGACAAGGCAAAGCCGTCTCATGTGATAGCAGGTGATCATAGTGTAGGTGGTCTGAGGGGAGCACTCACCCCAGACTGCCACCAAAAGGCAGAGATACAGTGAGGAACGAAGACAAGGCTGAGCGTTTATTTGTCCATGTTATGTGCTACAAGCAACACATTTTTCATCGCTATTAAATTCCCCCACAAGCCTCTGACTGGAATAACATATCAAGCTCATTAGACATCTGGAGTTAATTACGGTTGGACTAAAATCGCTGGACTTGACGATGCGTTTAATTTATGATTGCCAGCATCCAAGCTTTCATATACACTGCATAACAATGAAAGGGCAACGAAGCAACCGGCATTTAGATTGAGTGTGCTAATCATAGGCATCGAGAAAAAAAAATGTCTTCATATGCTGGGAGGTCTAGATGTGAGACGACGTTTTGTTTAACAGCTCATCTGTCATGGTGATGGTGCTCAGTCTAAGCCTACCTAATGGGTAAAGAGCCTGACAGAATCACAGCTCCAGTAATCAGATGTGGCCTATATTATAGCTGACACAAACCATCTGTTGCTGCTCGCTCTCTGGTTTCACACAGAGGTACAGTAACTGTGCAGTATGATATAACGTACGATATAACGTGACACTCATTTCTATAGGAGTTTCAGTTAATGGCTGAAGCGTAAATCTCGTATATCAGCAAGACAGACATTTATGGTGTCTGACTGCAGCAGAATTTTTCTTCAGTGTTAACTGCAGAGGCTATTTTACCAGCTTAACAATTATGATTTATGATAAACAAATGCAGCATAGTAACCATTATCCCAAACTCAAGGTGTCCTGTGTAAAACTGGGAGGATATACGCTGACGTGTCTGTTGTTTCTGGCATGAATACACCAAGAGGCAGTTATCCAGTTTCCTTGACAACAACTTCAGGAACGCTGACATTCCGCTCAACCACCTTCGTAAGCAGCACTAACTACTAAAAAGGCCGATCTCTCCCGGCCAACATTCCCCCATAAAACTAGTTGGGTGAATGTCCCCATGAGTGTGCCCAGGGGGCCTGGAAGCCAAGGGGAATCAGAAGTGCTCCAGTTTGCTTTTCCACTCCAGGGGAAAGAAAAACAGGCGTGCTGATCAATCAGTGGGGATGAGGAGAGGCATGCTGCCCGTCCAGGGGCCACAATGGCCCCCAAGCTTAACGGCTACGAGTCCACGTGAAAAGGCCTCACTCTGTCCACTCACAGAGCTCACTGTGAG
>CABFOQ010042332.1:8287-19185 GCA_900660455.1 Gephyroberyx darwinii
GAGGTCATTCGGGTTTTTTGGTGCAGAGTGTGCTGTTTCCATTGGCACACTGCTGTGTCAGTGCGTCTCTGTGAGGAGGAAACTTCAGTGTGCTGATGCTGATGTGGAACTCATTTGTTTTATGACTCACTCTCCTCATGCCAAGCTGGGGCTGAGGGATGGACCACAGCAGCACAATTCCCTCAATACAGTTCCTATTGCCTGCACAGGAACTTCACAGGCAGCCACACAGGCAGGAACACACACACACACACACACACACACACACACACACACACACAATAATTCCACTTTGATTTAACTTTTCCTCCATTCATCTTCATGGGACATCTAACTGTTACTACTTGGTCGATCAATAATGAAAAAATACACAATCACAGGAAGGTAATGTATGCCATACAATCTGTTCCACTGAGTTTGTTCCAGCTCCTGACTAGTCTATAACTACAGTATCAGTCGTGCCAAATTATGCTGGCAGAATTGTTAACTGTGTAAACTTTGCGCAGTAACAAAGCCTGCAGTGTATGCAAAACATGTCCGCCAGCCAAATATTTCCGTTGTATAATATGTAAATTACCAACCCACAAATTATAAGTTGGCATATCCATGTATTTTAGCACTAACCTGGTTTATCACCATTATAACAGATTAAAAGAAATAAATGTTCAACCCCTCGTCATGTATCCCAACGTGGCACCTGTTGCCTGGCAACGTAATGTCAACCGCCTTTTCCAAAACACTAAGGTCTGGTTTCGCTGGCTGGTTGGCAGGCTAATTAAAAACTCTCTCTCCCTCCCTCTCTTAACTGGCCCCTTAGTGTGGAAAAATGAAAAAGAGGTAAGACACTGCGATTTTTTTTTCAAATAGTCATATATCACGCTTCTTTATTCGGTTTCCAAGCGTCATTTGCAAACACTAAAAACCCTTTGCTAGCCTAGCCAAGCTAACTAGCCGGCCAAATATTAACGTGAGCTGTCTCAGGTTAGCTTTATAGTTAAGCACTATTTGTGATTGCAGTTCATAGATTAGTTGACCAAATCAGCTAGCCCTGGGCAAATACTCTTAAGAAACTTCTAGCTAAAATGTCGTTCTTCATTACAGAATGGGAAAGAAAGTGAAGAAACAGAATGAAACTCCATGCAAAGTTACAGTAAGAGGCTGATGTAATAAGGCCGTGGTCATCTTTACCATTTGATCTCAGCATAGACCATGATGATAATTTACATGTTCTTGAAAGATAAACTTCTCAATCCACATGAACAAATGATGATAGCCTGAAAACGTACATGTCAGAGACAGACAGAGAGATGATTCACAACTTTGTCCCCCCACAGTTTGATCCATTGCTTATTGAAATCAAAATGCCAGCCACAGTAGTGCTGCAGCTGAGCTCCCCAGAGGAGGACATCTTAGTCAAAGCCTGTGAAGCAATCTATACATTTGCAGAGAAAGGTACCACTACCCCGTACATATATTTGCTGCTTTTCATTGCTGTTGAAAAGCACTGTTTCTACTTGTGACTGACCACCTCTCTCACTCTATTTCCTTGTTTTCACCTTATTTTCCATCTTTAAGTCAAAGTCCTCAAAGACATGCCCAAAATCTAAATAGCTAAAAAATTCTATATTGTGTGTTTATGTGGTTGAGTTCAGAGAGGGGCACCACTTGAACACACTGAGTTCAGAGTTAGGGACCGTTATTGTATTACTTTCTTCCAGTTATTGATTAACTCATATTTAGTAAGAGTTGGAGGGCACTTAAACGTTCCCCTCCCTTTTACTGCGTACTAAACATTTGAAGTGTGTCATTCCAAAATGCTGCCTATCCATTTAGTAAAATATTGTTACGTTAAATTCATTGCTAGATATTTCAAAAATACAACCCATTATACATCTAATATGTTGCCAGAGTAGCTGGCACACTGAAAATGAACACTATCTCATTTTGAAATTAAACCCCATTTAATAATTTATGTTAATACATAGGATGCAACCTCCTCTCTTTAAATCCCCCTCTGCTGCTTTCCCCTATATCCAATCACTTTACAATGTTAATTAATTAGACCACTCCACTGATTATATCTGAAATACTGTTCTCTTTGGCTATGCAATATCTGTCTAGGCTCATTACAGAAAAGCACACAGGCCATACACATGCACATCAAGCACACTGCTTATCCTGAGCCATGCCTAAATTCCCTGCTCACTGTCTCCCCCTGGTGTTAGGAGATGAGAGCAAGGTGGATCTGCTCGGGCTTGGGGCACTGGAGCCTCTCTGTAAGCTCATCTCTCACAACGACAAGCTGGTCAGACGCAATGCCTTCATGGCCCTGGGCATCATGGCGACCAATGGTGTGTGAGACAACAAATGTCACCATGGTAACACAGACTGATCTACTGAATTGTGGCTGACTGATTTCCTGGCTCACTGTATGACTTACTAACTGTCTGACTGTTTGAATGACTCATTGACTGGTTGTCGAGCTCACTGTTTTGTTGCCTGGCTGTTTGGTTATGTCGACACCTTCTTGACTTTTGTTGTTTTCTTTGATAGGTGATGTAAAGAATGTTTTGAAGAAGGTAGATGTCATTCCATCAATCATTGCCAAACTGTCACTTAAAGGTAAGTCACAACTTTGACTGTTAGATCTATGGACTACTAAGTATCACTTGCAATACAACAAAGCAAATGAAATGTGCCATCCATTTTTTCCTTTAACATGCATTTAAATATCATCTAACATGCAATAATGATGTCTACGTGTCTGTACACGTGTTCTGTATTGTGTGTGTTTCATCCTTACATGATATTTTCATATATTCTCCCCTAAACAAGAGGATATAGTAGTCCTTGAGTTTGCCACTCTGTGCCTGGCCTCTCTGTCCCTGGATTTTGTCGGTAAGGTCCAGATCTTTGACGATGAGGGGCTGCTACCTCTAATCCAGCTCCTGTCCAGCCCAGACCCACAAGTCCAGAAGAACACACTGGAGACCATCTTCAACCTAGTTCAGGTGGATCAAAGCCATCAGTCAAACCCCAATAGTTTCTAGTGCTTCCTCATGGAATAAGCTGTTTTCAGAGAGGTAATACAACGGCAACTAATAAGTAGTGTTGGCTAATATTGCTTTGCAACAAAATTCCAGCAGGTAAAACTGAATCATTGGAGACCTAAAACAGTTCCATTACTCTGAGTGTTGCAGCTTTTATAGGTATAAGGCTTTGAATTGAGACAGTTACTAGCTACTCTCTCTCTCTCTGACTGGCTCTCAATTTATCACAGCATTCATTATGTGTACAATTTGTAGGAAACTTTTAAATTGGATTTTTTTACATCTCCCCCAATGGATTAAAAAACCTGCTACTTGCTGTGCTTTGGTCAATATTTCAAAATCCACTAAAATGTGTAACTGTTTGTGTGTTTTGTAAGAGAAAGTCTTGCGATGGGTGAGATTTAAAGCAGTCACGTTGTAAGTGTATCCATCAGTTTGTTCTAGATGTCTCGTTATATACAAAACTGCTCAATAGTTTATCTGTACTCCATGTTTTATGTGAAGGATTACCACAGTCGCCAGGCGGTACATGAGCTGGGTGGGATCCCTCCACTGCTGAAACTGTTGAAGTCAGACTTTGACATCATCCAGCAGTTGGCTTTAAAGACCCTGGAGAATATCACCACTGACAAGGACACACGCACTACCTTCAGGAACAACGATGGCTTTGAGAAGCTCATGGACATCCTCAACGACACGGTAGGTGTGTGAGGGAGTGTGTGCTCTGTGTGTTAACGTGCACATGTATACCTTTGTACTGGTTTGCTGATGTCAATAAACATGAATCAGAAAAATATGGGGAGGCGAACCACTTCTAATACAATGACTGCTGCCTGAGGAAGAGTGTATCCACTAGTAACACATATATTGCCTTATTTACTGTTTCACTCCATATGTATCCATTTTCATCTTTGTGACTGTTAAGTGGAATGCATAATTTTCCTTTTGCATTAGAAGTGGTTCCCTTTCACTAATTTTTCTAGTATTTTGCCTCCTTAGTAATCGTCCTTCGTCCATACCCTTCATGTTTGTACTATTAACAGTGAAGTATTTCTCTCAGTTTTTCTTTTCTTACCCATTCAATGTCTTACTCTCTACCTTCTCTCTCTCTCTCTCTCTCTCTCTCTCTCTCTCTCTCTCTCTCTCGCTCTCTCTGACAGAAACTCAATGACCTCCACGTTGAGGCCTTACAGGTGGTGGCTAATTGTTTGGGTGATAGTGAAAGTCTCCAGCTGATCCACCAGGGAGGAGGACTGACCAGGCTGATGCAGTTTGTCCTCACCCCCACCATACCCGAGATCCAGTCCAACGCCGCCAAATGCATCGCCAGGGTGGCTCAGAGCTGTAAGCAGAGAGAGAAAGACATACAATTTAGTCTTTCCTCCGATAATAAGTTTGGAATAGTGTTAATGTCATAAGGGTGTATATATTATACTTAAGGTAGCTGTGTGTGTTCTCTTTGTATGTTGTGGGTGTGTACCTGTACATGCGTGGGTGTGTGTAGCTGAGAACCGTAAGCTACTCCATGAGCAAGATATGGAGAGGGCGCTGGTGGAGCTTCTGTCTGCGCAAGATGACAGCGTGAAGACGGCTGCCTGCCACGCCGTGGCCACCATGAGCCTCCACCTACCCAGCAAGAACCGCTTCAGAGACCTGGGTCAGACACACACATACACACACATGCACACATGCACAAGCACCTACACTCACCACCACCACAACAAAAAACAACACCAGCAACAACAAAGTGTGTTGGTTTTCTGTGTTTTTCAGCCGGTGTCCATGCAGTGGTGAAGTTGCTGAGCAGTGAGAGTTTGGAGCTGAGAAAGGCAGCAACCCAGGCCCTCTCTAACCTCACACACAGCAACCAGCTCAACGCCTTGTGAGTGACAGGCAACCTGACAACCTATCCGACCTTGTGCCCCCACCTCTGTCACTGAGCGCATTTATATGCACACCAATATCCTGTTATTCTTTGGGATGAGTCAGATATTATTCTGCTTTTTGTTAGTGCATTTAAACATCATGTTGTGCTTACAGTACACTGAATGCATATGAAAAACTAGACAATAGACAGCAATAGACAGCACTCTCAAAAATAGGAATAAACTGTCTTTACTCTGTATTCACAGTGGACATATTCCAGCTATACAGCCTTCAGCAATTATCTTCAAGGGCACTATAAGGGCACTGTTAATTCATGACCACTTTTTTTTCCACATTTTTGCTTTTTAGGTAGGTAGGTAGGTAATTTATTAATCCCCTGGGGGGAAATTTCTGTGTTACAGCAGCCAGACATAGAATAACACTAAGAAATAAAGAAATAAAACTACAATGGAAATAATACAATTTGCAAAAAAAAAATAATTGTGCAAAAAGAGAGAATGTGCAGTTGTAGTTGTGTGGGCAGGGGGGTTGATGGTTAGTCCAGGGATGAGTTATATAGTCTGATGGTGGTGGGCAAGAAGGACCTCCGATGTCGCTCCGTGGTATCGAGGCAAGATGAGTCTATGGCAGGATGACATTATATCTCTAATAAATCCTAATGGAAAGCAAAAGCGTTCTGTCGGTCTAACATTGCCACCCCGCGAAGAGACCTTCTTACTATCTGTTAATGCAATTGTATCGCTCTGTACACTTATTTTTTCATTTGAATGCAATGTTTTGGTTCATATCTGGTTTTGTTAATGGACTTTTCTCAACAAATTTGTTTTAAAAGTCCACGGGATCCTCTAGGAGTGATTGATGCCATTTTTTCCAGTGACCTGATTGGTGATCACATGCAACATGGACAGCACCAGAGCAGTGGATTTAATCTAAGATAAAATTAATTATTGATCATATTGAACTATTGATAATGAAATTAGATCATTTGCTGCAACAGTAAAACAATTCAGCAGGGAACATATGTATAAACACACCTATAGAATATAAAAATAATAACGAAGAAACCCAACAGGTCATTCTGGCTTGCTGGATTGTGTTTTGAAGGTTTCAATTAGAAGATGTATACCCTATCTTCTCCAGCCTTTATTTTGAAGGTTGTGACAGGAATTCATATTTAGGCTAGCTAGCTTTTATTTTGAAGATTCTCACTTGAATACTTATCTATTCCCACTGGCTTTTATTTTGAAGATTTTGACAGGGATTCCTACTGTTTAGTCTGACTTGCTGGCTTTTATTTTGAAAGTCGCCCCTAGAAGTACTAAGTCTATGCTCGCCTATGATGGCTTTTATTTTGAAGCCAGCACCCTCAATTCCCACTGTCATCCGGCTTAACTGGGTTTACCTTAACTGCCTCGCTTTTACTTTGAAGCTCTTGACCGGATGTCGCTTTGTATTATTGTGTTTAGCTTGCTTTTAAACTCTCCGTCTCTCTCTCTCTCTCTCTCATTCAATTCGCGATGGACGCTCAAAAGGTAAGCGTGAAAAAAAGACGGCAAGAAATGTATCTGTCTCATGGCCTAGCTACATAGAGAGAGAAAAAGATATGCCAGCTAGTTTGGCTATTAAACGCTAACGCCTCTCTCTCCCTTTCTCGCCTATCCATTTTCCATGTCTCTCGTCCTCTATCGCCGCGTGACGTTAATTGGCCGATTCTCTCTCTCTCTGGTAGAGTCAGTTTCACTTTGAATGGATTTAAAGGGATTAAGCTAGTCTCTCCGTGTTGAGCTAAGGTCGCTCGCCCTCCCGCCTTCCTCCCGGGTTGAGTCACTATCACTTTAAACGGGCAACGATATAAATTCGACTTTTCTTCTTTTATGTCTCTGTCCTTTTGACTTTTTCTTTCTCTCACATGTTTACTTGTATAATTTCTGGTATTTGTCTTTGTCTCTCTGTAATACACCTCTTATTCTTCAAGTAACTCTCCCTCATTTTCACTCTTTCCATCCATCCGTCATCCTTTCTTGCTCTCTTCTTTTTATTATTTCATTAAAATATGTAAAAATCGCCTATTAAATGTTAAAAAGAATTGAAAGTAAATTATTTGACTTCATAATAGAAACTATTAATACTTAAAAAAGATAAGCGATAAACAAGATAAATGGAAAATGGAAATTTTGAAGAGACTAAATCACATTCAAATTGAATTCAAGATTATTAAAATTAAAATTAGAAAATTCTAAGAAAAGTATAAATACAAATAGTAAATACAAAAAGTATAAATACACAGGAAGACAAAAGATTTGAAAACTCACTATGGGCTGAGATTAGTGCTACCAGGAATAGAATTGGTCATGCTCAGACTGAATAATTTAATTAAGAATATGAATAATAATACATTTGTATAATGTGTTTGAAATTGAATAAAATGGTTTGAAATAGAATTTGATCCTCAGTGCATTCAAGCACAGATTCAGTTTATCTCTGCCCACAACGCCAGCCTTTGCTGTTAGCTAACATTTGCGTTACATTACATTACATCATTTAGCAGACTTTTTTATCCAAAGCAACTTACAAGTTCAGTTGACACTACGTGGTGCTCGAACCCACGACCCTGAGACTGAGATTCTCATGCTCTACCGACTGAGCTGTCCGTTAGCATCTGCGCTAACAATATTTCCAAAACATTACAGCTAATGTCAAGCTAGTGTTACATTTCCTCACTATAGTAACGTAATAGTAGCCAGTAATGTTAGCTAGCTGGCAGACGGGGTGTGTGGTTGAGGTTCTGGTTGGATACAGATGAGGGTCAGGCTGGTAGGCTGGGTCTCCTGCATCGCACCGGCTGTGGACATCTGAGGCCAAGTGGACAACTGAGGACCAAGTGGACGACTGCAACCTGGGACTGATGTAACCATGTGTTTGTTGCAGTCAAGTGAGCCGCGCTTTAACTTCTGTTGGCGTCTGGTGTGGCTGCAGTTCTCCAGTTAGCCTTAGTTGGCCGGTGTGGGATGCCTGCCAGCCTGATTCTCGCCATCCAGCCAACACCTCAACCACACCCCTTTGACAAGCGTGATGGCAACAATTCAAATTAAAGTTTAGTAGATACAGTTAGCTGACAAGTTAATTCATTCCTCAAGCATGAGTGTGTGTGTGTGCTGGTTAGCTGGAAAAGAGTTTGATTGAATCTGTGCTGGTTTACTTCTCCCAAGCCACCGGATCAATTTGAATTGTAAAAACTGAATTTTAAAACATATTGACACTTGACAGTTGAATGCAATGAGGATCAATTTCAATTTCAAACCAATATATTCAACCAATATATTCAATTTCAAATTGTGTAATTCAAATTATGCAATTCAGTTTTTGAATCCAATAATTCAATTTGAGTATGT
Source organism: Gephyroberyx darwinii (assembly GCA_900660455.1). NCBI lineage: Eukaryota > Metazoa > Chordata > Actinopteri > Trachichthyiformes > Trachichthyidae > Gephyroberyx > Gephyroberyx darwinii. The sequence continues at coordinate 16,617 of CABFOQ010042332.1, forward strand.
CTAATTAAATGTAATTCACATTCCTGGTGGCCCTAACTAACAAAACTATGAGAGGTTACATTTTCTGAAGAAAACTTGTGTGCTTGCTTCAGCTTGAAAATGTACTAATAGTAGTTTTAAAAGTTGTAGGAGCATCACAGTCATTTAGCAGGCGCTTTTATCCAAAGCAACTTACAAGGGTGATAGCTAACTGGGGCTTGAACCCACGACCCTGAGTGGTACTGGTCCACATTTACAGCACAGCTACAGCAATAGGGTTGCGCAGCTGACATGTGTTGAGCCAAAACAAGGAATTACCCCATATGATATGATAGCAAGGAGATAATGAGTGCAATTTCGTTGTGAAAGACGTGATGCCAGTTAGGACGGTGGAAAAAACAGGCTTCAAAAGGCTAAGTGGGTGACTGCAGGTATGAAGTCCCCAGGCGAGCACTGCCTCAGCTTCCTGCAGAATGCAGGGGGAAGCTGAAAGAGCAGCTCAGATGTAACCCACTTCACCACTAACATGTGGTCTAGCAGGCAGAGCTCACTATGAGCCTCACTATCCACTATATCGACAAGGAGTGGAATCTCTTCAACAAATGCCTGCAAACAGCATATTTCCCCAGAGACCACACTGGTGAGACAATCGCATGAGGGATTGTGGACTCAGGACTGGATGGTGTTACCACAGACAGCGGTGTGACCTGGGTCAGTGCTTTCTTTGTGTGCTGCAAGAAGAAGAGAGACTTGACAGAGCTTTCCCTACTTCAGCACAAGTTGGTCACCGAGTCACCCACCAGGTGGCAGAAGAAGTGCTTGAGTAAGAGAAGGCTATTGCACAGGTCCTGTCAGCTGACAAAAAAGCAGGCACTTAGTTCCCTCATGGCAGGTCCTGGAATCACTCCACAAGGCACTGAACCACTTCCAGAGTTCACTGATGCCATCTCTGGGGAAGATTATCTAAATGTTTACCTCAAGCCAGTCCTGCACCTGTTCAATGACCAGGTTTTGAAGTGTGATGCTGATGACAGAGCTAACCAAAACCATCAAGACAACTGTCCTGGAATACTTGAATAAGAAATATGATGACCACCACTGATGATCTCCTGGACATGGCATCAATGGTAGATCATCGGTTCAAGTACAGTACATCAAAAAAAAGAGAAAAATAATGCCATACAAGCCAGAGCCATTACTGAGATGTTGAAAGAGGGCAGCACATCACAAGCTGGTCAGTCAGAGCAACTGAAGAAGGGACAGAGGGAGGAGATGCTACAGCTGCTCCACCAAAAAAGCAGAAGAAGACATTGGGTATCTTTTTCAAAAAAGTCCTACTCCATCACCCCATCAGGCCCGACAGAAGCGCAGGCTGCTGGGGCTGAACTGAATAACTACCTACTAGCTCCAGATGCAGACAGTGAGGCCAATCCTCTGGCTTGGTGGAAGATCCATAAAGCAACCTTTCCCAGAGTTAGCCACTTGGCAAAACGCTACCTGTGCATACCTGCCACCAGTTCTCCACAGGTGGAAACATGGTAACCTGCCATAGGGCGGAGTTAGCCCGAAGCAGTGGTCAGACTTGTCTTTCTACCCCATATCCTGTAATGCAACAAAAAAGTGCTATCCGAAGTAGCATAAGAACAATTTTGTGTTTTTGTTTTTTTTAATTCAGACTTGTTTCTCTTCTACAAATGTTGTTGAGAAACTTGAAACTAAGATTTGTATTGTGATAGGACTCGCATAGCGTTTTTGTTATTCTCTTATTTTACTTTGTGTTTTGCTCTACCTCGACTTGAAAACAAGTTTAGTAATGTGAGTTAAGCTTCAAAGTAATGTGAAGGAAATTGTAAAGCTGAAGTTTTTCTATATATAGTTTTATAATGTCCATTGTGGTATTTTTATTTCCTAATTTTTCTTTTCTCACTTTATGTTCATTTTGTACCTCTACACATTTGACAGATGCTTGACTGTGATAGGAATCAGAGCAGGAGTTTTTCTATTTATAAGTTACATTTTTCAAATTTATATATTGTAGTTTAGTGAGTCCATTTTTACATGTTTATGTTTTATGTTTATTTAACAGCATTGTTGCTATTGCCTTGTTGGGGCATAAATGTTAAACCATGTTAAAGTCATTGATTATAAAATTAATGATTGTTTTGAACCATAATAAACTTTAGCGTCCAATCCTAAACTGAATCTACCCCTTCAATTTCAAATTAAGTGTTATTAAATGTATATTGTGATAATTATTGTTATCGATCAAAATGAAAAAACATATTGTGATAATATTTTTGCCCATATCGCCCAGCCCATAGTAGTATTAGTAGTAGTAATAGTAATAGTAGCAGTAGTAGTTGTAATAGTAGTAGTAATAGTAGTAGTAGTAGTAGTAGTTGTAATAGTAGCAGTAGTTCTCTACACTGGCTCCCTGTAGCAGCTCATCCAGTTCAAGACCCTGGTGCTAGCCTATAGGGCAGTGAAAGGAACAGCTCCTTCCTACCTCCAGGCTATGGTCAGGCCTTACACCCTCGACCACTTCACTCTGCTGCCTCAGGCGACTGGGTCGATCTACACGGTCACAGCT
>CABFOQ010042332.1:19734-38002 GCA_900660455.1 Gephyroberyx darwinii
AGTGGTTAGGATGTGGAGCTTGGCTTATATACAGTGTAGAGGTCACGTGCACTCACACTGAGCAGGTGTCGAGTGTGTGATGGGGATCTCAGGTTTGGTCTTTTTTGCCTTCATGTTGCTTTTCATTCTGGCCGTCTTTCTTTTTGTTCCCGGCTTTCCTTTTGTTTCAGCTGTGCCTCCATCCGAGGCTTCATCTCCTCCATCCTGCTCTCCATCGCTACGCATTTGCCCGTCTTCCTGCCCTTCTCCATCTTCCTTTTGAATCTCCTTGACCGGAGGAGTTTTGGTGCTTTTGTTTGCTTTGGACCTGGAGGTTGACGGTGTTTTGGGGGTGGACGGTAAAGCCTTGGAGTTTCGAGGTGCGATTTTATGGCTCGCGGAGGAACAGAGGAGCTTGTTGCGTTCCTGCTCCTTGGCAAATTGCTGCAGGTGGTCACTCACACCCACACACCTGTCGGATGTGACCAGAACAATATGACAAAACCATAATGACGTTTGATATGAAGTGACAGCAATGGAAAAATGAAATATTACATCCGCTGAAAAGTACACACTTGTGGCTGATGAATTTTGTGGTCCTCTGCCGACCAACGTCCTCCATGAATCCCTGTAGGGTGGAATACAGAATACAGTTACTGTCACAGCTTCTCCACGCGGCGTGCTACTGACAACCAGTTTTAGGTGCAACAGATGCAAACACAGCTTCCAGCCAAACGACCGAATCCACGTGCTCCCCGTCTAACATCACGCGAACCCACTCAAACTTTGATCACATCCCTTAACACACCTTAATCATGCCATTCCTCTCCAGCTTATGGCATATCATACGAGATTCCAGCTTGCCGATGTTCATCCTTGACCCTAAAGCAGACTGGGAAATGCCTCTTGTACCACAGGAGACAACTAAATCAACAAAGAAGAGGAGGGTAAAACATTTGAAAGTCAGTCAAGTAATTGGATAAATATAACCCAAATCTTACACACACACACGCACACACACATATATATATATAAAATATGAAGCCTTGTAAAATGAAGGCTTAATACTTAACACTTAATATGACTAAAACAAATCCCTAAATCTTCAGTGACAGGAGAAGGAAGGACCAAACGCACCAATATGATAGGCCTGTAAAAGCAGATCCCTCTCCAAGATTCGCCCTGCAGAGGGGAGAGCTTTTCTTCTCACTCCAGTTCCGTCGTCATCATCATCATCATCTTCATCTACAATGATTTCCTTTTTTGCATATGGCTTTAGCAGTTTCAAACAGCGCACAAGTACTTTCGTCCCTGGAAAAGATGTGTGAAAGAAAGAGCATTTATTAGGGACGTAGCGATATAGAGTCACCAAAAAGTCATAATGTACATCAGCTATACAGCCGGAAGCAAAATGGAAAATGGGAAATTTGGGTGCAGCAAAGCATAAAATACAACACATTCAAGAGACAAATCATACAGAACACATATGACACATGAAATAATAATGAAATAAATAAGTATGAAATAAATAAGCACAATGTGATACATCAAAAAAAAACTAAAAGTGGTGGCATGGGGTGGACAATGTTACAGGTGAGCAAGTTTATTGAACATGAAATAAAGGGGAACTTCAGTTTGTTTTATTTATCTTGTAGTTGCCTGCACCTGCTAGCTGAGGGGAGTGGTCCAAGTTCTCCCCTCAAGGGTTGACTAGGGAGATGTATGACACTCCGGGCTTTGTGTAAGACGCGTGAAAGTCTTACACAAAGTGCACATGTGCATTGGTGTTTCAATGGTACATACCTTTTTTAGTGGTGCAAGGCCCACTGCTAGGATCGAGATCCTCCAGAGGATGATTGGTTACCTGAACCAACTTGGCAGACTGCATGCATTGGTGCACGCGCCGGAAAGTCCTCTCATTCACATTCTACAAGAAAAGAAAACACACTATCACCAATTACCACAAACAGAGAGACAGACAGGCCCACACACTGACAGACAGACAGACAGACAGACAGAGATACTCACCAGTTGTTCTCGGAGTGTGATCACGGAAGCGAGCTGACCAGGTGTCTCCTGCAGAATGTTGGACATGGACTCCATCAAGATGTTATACTTGCTCCTCCTGGACAGAGGGAAGGGGGGGGGGTAAAGAACAAGAGATATGATGGTAGTGGTAGTGGACTCAGACTTTTGGACCCCACTGTATGCAGCGGATTTGATTGTACTCTGATTGTTATTTTTACGTTTTAACCCTATTTTACTTCATCAGGACAAATCCAGAAAGTGTGATAGATCTACGGACGGATGGATTCGATTGTTTGTTTGATTTGTTTTCCAAAGGTGAAAGCACACAGAAAGAGGCAGCATGCGGTTTCTGTACAGTCACACTACTGGTTATGACTGCCTCGTTTGCTTTACAGGTGCTGCTACAGCTCCTGTGACTACTGGCTCACTATTTGGCAAGCTGACAAGTAAAATAGCAACCGGTGTGTGTGTGTGTTACAGTTACAGACCTGATTATGTGGAAGCGTTTGAGTAGCAGAAGTATCGAGTATTGCTGTTGTCCTGAGGGCAGTCTGCTGACATGAGACTGCGTGGTGATGAGACCATGTCTGACGAGAGACTTCCTCATGTAATGCAACTTTCCAGCATCTGTCCTGTCCAATCAAAACACTGGTTGTTATAAAGTGACCAAGTGAAGCACGGCTTGTAACACAGAGCAATTCAAGTACTGCAATTAACAGTAAAGTGTGTGTCTCATACTTGAAAGTGCAGATGTGCAAGTCCCTTTGTAACTCTCCTTGCCAGCGCGCTCGGCCCAGTCGTTCCAATATACAGTAAGAGTGATCGCTGAGCGTCAGGTCGGGATCGCTCTCAGCACCGATCAATGCACGGAATCTCAGCGCCTGAGACGCCACAACAACAAGCTTTCGGCCAAATCTGAAAGTTAGTGGGTGGAGGTAAGGTGTGGAGAGAAAGAAGAAAGAAGAATATGAAACATAAGACAAATATAGTTTTCATTCTTCTTCTGAATAAAATTGATGAAGTTTGAATGCAGAATTTTGCTGAATTCTCAACATATACAGTATATTTAAGGATATTTTAAGAATAGTCCTTAGTTCTCAGTAGTCTACAACAATTTGAGCTGTAGGCAGAGGGTATGATAACCATATAGCTCTCATCTCTGTATGCCCACATTACAATGTTTTCACTCCTAAAGTGAATAGCCCCTCTACCGAATGCCTATATGCAATACTCTTTCAACACCCAACCTCCCTCCATCCAGCTACCAACCTTTTGAAAGCCTCCTCTAAGCTGAAGAATTCATTGGGGGCTTTGGGGCAGACAAGCTTAGTGATATCTCGCCTCTCTTTGTAGAAGAAACAGGAGCCCTGTATCCCATTCTCGTCTTCCGCAACGATACGAACCGGGTAGACATCTTTGATGTCAGAAAACCTCTCAGCTGCCTGAATCCCTGTGTCTGGGTCTATGTCTGCAAACCTGAAAACACGTGTGCATGCAAATACAAACAGATATAAGCAAATCACAAACACGCAAATACACATGGCGTTGTCCCGCCCAGCTGTCAGTTTTGTAGAGCTCCATCAATATCAATACTGGTATTTGAATTGCGCTAATGTTAAACTTACCAAGTGGCAAATGGAAGATATCTGATATCAAGCTAAAGCAACATGATTCAGTGCTTTTGTCAAACTCTGAAGGACATAAGATCTCTCTATTGGAGATAAATGAATAATAGCTTTGTCCACAACTACTGCTCCAAGTCTATGACTGGAAATCTAATGGTTTGGATTCTAACCTGGTGTAGTGGTTAGCTGAATGCTTCAAGTGTAATACTTCAGTACTTTAGCAGTGTATAAGTGGTATTATCGAATACCTTTTTCTAAGGAATGTATTGAATATGGATTGCTTCACATGGCCAAAAGCCCTGCTGCAAACTAGCTAAACTGACTCCATGATATACGGTATCATGTACTGATAACAATCTTTGTGGTGGTGGTGACGCACCTGGCAAAGGGCGTCATGAAATTTAAAAGAAATGCTCACAAAATTGTAATTCTTGATTAAAAAGGAAAAACTTCTAAGTGATGTTCAATCTTAATGATGCAGATAGAAGGAGAAAAGTCACCTGTCAGACAGCACAACGTCCTCCCTCTCTTGTGGAAGTTCATAGATTTTCAGGTCGGCATTGCTTATAAGTGACCTCCAAATAAATTCCTTGGTGTGCGTGTCGAGTTTGAGGGGAAACTTGGGGTTTCTATCTTCCAGACGAATCCACAGAGAGGGAATGGTTATCCCGTCAAGTCCCTCTAACGCCACTTCATCCTCAACTATACTCAGCGCATCCATCGCATGGCATCGACTAGGCTATCGTCGTTAGCGGTGTAGCAAGCTAGCTTAAAGATTAGCAACAGTTTGATATATTGTCTAAAAAGGTGGTTTCGAGCTCGTCAGTGATCGGGATGTTAAAAACGAATCTGTTCGCGTGCTGACTTGCTTCCGAAGCAGTTAAAGGTATTTACAAAAATATATGACACGTCAAACTTGGTCACAACACGCTTACTGCCAGTCGGTTGCAATAGTACCCGGACGAGCTCCGGTGTTTTCGAGACAGCTTTCAACTTTGACCTTACGTTGTACGTCATTCCTGAAAAACACGTTCCACAAGGTGGCGCACCGCACGGAAGCTCCGTTTCAGACATACAAATATGTAATGCATAGCATAATTGGTTAAGGGTAAAACTCAGAGCAGTTTATTTAAAAGCTGCACGGTATTGCATTTGACCTTAGTAGTATTTCTTTGTATGGCCATACAAGAAGTAAGTCTACTAGCAAAATGTCAAAACCTTCTAGTCGAGAACAAAATTCAACTAATTTTGGCCCGATCTAACATTTTTCGGTGCATTATTTCCCACTGCAGTGTACAACCGTATGGACTTTGTATCACTATCTATATATACACCATTTTACCATTTTTCTGGAGGATTTAGGCACTTGCCACAACACCTGAGGAAACTATACATTACCCCACTGACAGACAGGTTAATAACTGCAGTGATAAGGACTGGAAAAAAGCAAAGTAAGCGGTGTGTAAGCGCTTACTTTACCAAACGGCATTGTGGTACCGGATGGCAAACATTCTGTAGCGCATGTTTCTTCAAGAAGACAGGTAAGAGGGAGAATGAACGAACACGCGCCTTAACAGAAGAAAGGATGGGTTTATTCAACGTCTTTATTACGAAGTACCTTTTTAAAAGAAATGTACAAGTGGAACCAGCACATTGACATCTTGGCGTTTACCTTTGAAAAACAAACACCGTGGACATGTGGTGCCGGTTTGAAGACACGTATGAAATGATAATGTACATATTTACAGCAGAGGATCCATCCAGAACAGAAGTGAGCGAGCGTGATGTTTGCTAAAAACAAAACGGGACAGATTGAAAATAAAAACTTACATTAAAAGCATGGATTGGTTCAATAACATATTTAGACTGATAACATGATAAAGGCACTGTGTTTCACACAAGTTGACGACACAACAGACGTAGTTGTTGGTTTTTTTGTCCATCTCAGAAGAAATAATTATAATCACAAGAAACAACTCGTACAAGGTTGTCATTCATTCCTCCCTGGGCATTCTTTCTAACAAAACAGATCAAATACACCAGTGGGCCATAGCAGTTCGCAACTAAACATTAGAACAAAATAGATAATTCAACTTATCAGGAAAACATTCCATATAAAGAACATGCTCGGTGATTATTAAAATTACATTTTTATATAAACAAATACATATCTAAATTTTTTAATTTCATATTAAAAGGCATAATGGGTAAGGACAAATATGTTTTCCAATCCTATGTTTTCCCTTACTAGGCCAAACCCAGGACAAATTATATTTGACATTCCTGCAAGACCTGGGACCTGTTTGCCTTCTTGGAGCACAGTCTGAACTATCAGTATGGACAAAGCAAAAGACTCAATCTGGCCAACAGCTAGAGATTAAAAATTAAACTAGATCCAGAATTAATGACATGTCTAATGAAGTGATTCCTTTGAAGACAAAGAGGGCGCCAGTAAGAAACCACCCCCGTTAATAACAAATTACATTCAGCTTACATTAGCTGGTGTGTCGTCAATGCACTGTCTTTGTTCGGTGCTCTTTGACTTTCTGGCCTCGGGGCCTTTCTGCAGATTACCGAATCTGTGTGAGCAGTTTAAGATTAGTTGCAGATCTTATTCTATGTCCACAACTTTTGAAACTCGTGAACCTGCAAGATGCAGAAGAGACTCCATTATGTTCAAGCTGAAACATTACATTTGACACTCATGGACTTGGACTGCACAGACAGACATAGGCATACAGAACAGATATGCTCTTTGGCTGAGTTCAGGCATACACAAACACAGGCTTTCACACGCACACACACTCTTAAGTATAAGCCTTCTAGATAGTAATGGCACTGGCCAGGCAGGCAGGCAGGCACCTAGACTGAGCTTGGAGTTGAAGTACACAGGATCTTAGTATAGCAGAAAGGTACAACATACTTTAGGGGATAGTGTAGCCAGTCAAAACAATAGATAATGTGGTTGGAGATGACAGACCTGTAGTGGGCACTATTCTTTTCCATGGGAATTCAAGAATCGCACTAATAAGGTCCTCTGAAAAAAAGCAATCCTATATTTAAAATCAATTGTGGGGTAGAACACAACTGCACACACAAAAGGTAAATGGTATAGAAGTGGGATACAGGGATCTGGTACAGAGGAGGAAAAAAAAAAAACGCAACAAAAACACAAAATGGCTGCCCTGAAATGACTAACACCTAGCTTCAAAACATACACAATTATACAACATTAAGTTGAGATATGACAAATTTGTAGGCTGCATTAATACGTAATAGTACCTGCCTTGAACATACACAATGCAAATAAAATGAGAACAAGTAGTTAGGATACTTGTCATATCAAAAATACGTAGCTTTGGTAAACAAGTTATGTACGGTAGAGAACTGTTGTCATTGAACACAATGATGTGACAAATCACTACATGACATCTAGGAATCAAGGTGTGAGCGAGTTCCTGTTTTGAGGCTATGAAGTCAACAAGAGGAGAAGTCCCGTTCCAAAAATCCTTTGACTTCTCCCCTTGTCACCAAATGATCGGGACCAGAGAGCGGAAGGCAGCGAGACTCCAGACTGGAAAGTAGCTGCATCCTTTACTGTCCCAAGCACCGTTTGAAGAGTTTCCGTGGTAATGTAGCAGCATCACAATGGTCTGCGGAGGAGGCACTCCTCCAGAGCAGAGGAAGTGGAAGACTAGTTGAACCCTCCTTCCAGCCATCCTTCAACCTTTCCCTCCAGAGTAGTGGACGACTGGTTAACACTAGCTTTTTACAGCCCTCCGCAAATATCCACAGTAGAGACAAAAGACAGGTGAAATAATTTGTGTTCCATTCCTCCACTCCCGTTCGATCCGCCAAGCTTCTACTCTTTATGTAGGTTTGATCCAGGCGTTGACGCGCAATTCTTCAAGCCTAGCTTCTGACATGCCCTGTCATCTCGCTTCTGTCATACATTCCTCTTCCCAGCTTTCTACTTCCGTTCACTCATTTTCTCGTTCTGCAGAATTTTTATATCCATCCATCTCATTGTTCTTCTTTTCCCCACCTCCTCACAACAAATTATCTTCTTTTTCAAATTTCATCTTCATCCCGTTTCCTAATTTCAGTCAACCTTCTCCACCTTCCCGATAATCTTCTCCTCGAAGATGGGTAAAATGGCGTCATCCTCACGAACTTCCTCGAACACCACGCCACAGTCAAACTCGTCGCTCACCTTCTTAAAGTAGAACCTATGCACACATGAAAGCCAGCGTTACATTCCTTGCTCTCAAAGTAAAATTTCTCTGAAATATACCATGGTCAACCAATGACATAACCAATATTCAAACATCATGAATTTCAAGATATATGCACGACGTGTTCTCACCTGTAGTGGCCCTTTTTGGTAAGCAGCTCCTTGAACTGGCCCAAAGTTACCACGCGGCCTTTGACTGATGTTCGGTATGGGATTGGCTCTCCACAGAAGTAGTACGCAACCGTCACGTTTTCACACACCTGGCGCTTACCAGACTTATGCCTTAGAGAGCAAGCAGCAAGTCAGAACATACAAATTACAATGTACACAAGCATATTTATTTATGGAGCCCAGAATTTCTCCCCGGGGATCGATTATCTATCTATCTATCTATCTATCTATCTATCTATCTACTCCCACACAACTACCCTTCTCCGTTCTCTACACTGGCTCCCTGTAGCAGCTCATCCAGTTCAAGACCCTGGTGCTAGCCTATAGGGCAGTGAAAGGAACAGCTCCTTCCTACCTCCAGGCTATGGTCAGGCCTTACACCCTCGACCACTTCACTCTGCTGCCTCAGGCGACTGGGTCGATCTACACGGTCACAGCTCTTCTCTGTCCTGACCCCACAGTGGTGGAATGAACTCCCCCCACTGATGTCAGGATAGCAGAGACGCTGCCCATCTTTCTCCGCAGGCTGAAAACCCACCTCTTCTTGAAACACGACCCTGACCCTTCCTCTTCTAGAAGCACGACCCTGACCCTTCCTCTTCTTGAAACACGACCCTGACCCTTCCTCTTCTAGAAACACGACCCTGACCCTTCCTCTTCTAGAAACACTACCCTGACCCTTCCTCTTAGCACTTGCTTATTTGTCCTCACTTATTTGTCTCGTGTTTAATAAAAAGTATGTATCTAACTTATTGCACTTTTACCTCAGCACTGGTTCTGCTCTTAGATGATGTTTAGGAAGGAAATGCACTTATGATTTCTGGTGACTAGTAGTTCTCTACCTACCTATGTTGAATGCACTTATTGTAAGTCTTTGGATAAAAGCGTCTGCTAAATGACTGTAATGTAATGTAATGTAATGTAATGTAATGTCCACACCAGAGCACAGATGCTCTACCTCTGTTTGGCCTGCTGTAGTGCGTTCCTCCTCCTTTCCTCCTCTAGCCTCCTCCTAGCCTCCTCCAGCTGGGTGAGGGGGTTGGGAGCCGGGTTGGGGGGCATAGCTGGGTCCTGGATGAACGGATGGGAGGGCTGGACCTGGGTGGTTGCTGAGCAGGGGATGGAGGGGGAAACCGAAGAGGGGTTGTTGCGCAACTGGGCCGAGACCCAGGGGTGCACAGCCCCAGGACGCTCCACTGAGGTTGGGCGTGGAGACTCATTGCTGGCTGCTGTCCTCCTGGAGCCACTGGTGCTGCCACTGAACAAAAACAAGGATGGCCACAGAGAGAATGTTAGAGGACCTGCCATGTCTTCTTTCAAATTGCTCAGACTTATCACAAAAGTGTAATGCAAAATCCTTTAATCGTGTACTATGATAAACCAATCTATTTCTGGTGGGAAATGATATGTGTAATCTACCTGTGTGTGCCCTTCTTGTGTCTGAGAGCCTCTCCTTCCATCATCCACTGCAGGATCTTCTGATTTCTTTCTAGATCCTCCAACGGTACCTGGGTCTCCACGCCACGTCCACTTTCATCACCTTTGCCTGACGTCTCTGACTTCTTACAGCCCCGCCGTGATAGTGTGCTACCTTTACTACTGCAATACAAACACGTGAGACATACATAAGTTGAGGCCATCTAAATACATGAGAGCACATCTCTTGTTCGGACAAAAGCGCACACACACACACACACCAACATACCTACACACACACACCAACCTACCTGTAACCCATGCCGTCAAGTGTGCTGGCTCCAGCTCCATCAGCATAGTTACGACTTCTCCCTGCGTACTGGTTGGCTGGGTCACCGTTCCATAGGAAGTTGGCCTGGGACCTAGAGCCCGCCTCTTCCTGCCCTTCTCTTCCTCTGTAGTGATACAGCGGTTTGTGGTGATGCGCACCTAGGACAGACAAATGAGAGATTCGTTGGTGCGTGCTCGCCCCATCTCTCCACTATCTCACCTTTCCACTCCTCTTTCCTTCCCTCCCACATCCAGCTGTCTAACTTCCTACCTTTGACCCCAGCAGCAGGCAGACTGTGTCCTCCCCCTCGGTGGGGAGGGTAGTGGGAGGGGGGGTAGTGAGGTGGGGCAACACCCCCATCGGGTGAGCGCGATGATTTGGGGGGAGTGTGTCGCCCCCCTCCTCCTAAGCTGGTATTGGTTGCCCCTGGTGACTGGCAGCCCGGCGTTTTCATCACACGCTGTACATGCTCATCCAAGATAGATTCCGGGTCATCGTCATGGGAATCCTCCATAGCAACCAGACCACCGTAGGTTGTGACTGTTGCTGTGTTAGCAGTGGTCTCCGAGTAACGGGCACCATAGAGAGGTGGAAATGAGGGTAGGGGGAGTGGTATGCTATGAGAGGACAGCGAGGTTGTCACGGAGATGTCAGCGTCGTCACCCTCTTCCTCCTGTTTGGAAAGGGACACTGGTAACTGGATGTGCATGTGCAAGCCTGTGCGTGTCTACACACAGGCACACACATACATGGGTTAGGGAAGAAATAAATAACTACTAATAACCACTTCTGTTCAACAATAACGCTGGGTGCCAGTCAGTGCCAGCAAATCTAAAGGCAGATATTTTAACACATTCTGGATAATAATAAGGAGCAAACTGAGCTCAATAAATGTAAGTAAGGAAGATTTGCCCGTTGCTAATAAAATACTGTGTTAACACAACGAATTTACACACACCTGACCAGACGTGATGGTTTTCAACAACCTACGGTTCAATCTGACAGAGCTGACCCTGCTCGTTTGTGTCTGTATATAATTTTAACTCTGAGTTGTGCATTTTCAGTGTGCGTGTTTACATGTTATTACAATTGCTTGACTGTTTACATTGAATGTGTCCAATAAAGGAGAATTATTTTTAGTTAGCACTTGATTTTTTTGTTACGATTCAGGAACTTAAACAAAGTGATCTCAAGGAGAGGATGTAATGTGGTGTATTTATTGCACAATGCAGTTCTTGCATTTACATGTACATAAATAAACCTGACTTGACATGTTGTACTGTGTTGATTAGTGGCACATAGCTGGTGTGATGGGGCCCCCTTTTGCTTGGCATACTCATGTCGATCCAGCTCTTAGGCGCTCTAACTTGGATCAGCGAATGAATCTGTTCCGATACCAATACTTTAATGTCGTGGGTGTTGCGCAACCTAAAACTTTCTGGCTGGCAGAAAAAAAATGTGTGGTAATTCTACCATCCCCAACCCCCCAAACCTTAGAAGCTATATCCTCTAACAATATGGTATGTAGCCTATTTCCTATTGTATTACTTTTTCATTTGAGGATTGGTCAGTGAATAATTTGACCACGCAAATAAATAAATGCAATGGACACATTTGTTCCTGTAATGGACCAATAGTCAACAGCTTGTGAATGAAAACTGTCTGATGTAGGTTTGGGTTAGTCCTTGTGAACATATGTGGCAAGCAAAGGGGTTTTTTGTACTTGGGTTTTTTCTGGTGGCTTGACACCACGTAATCTGTCCCCATTCTTTAGCTTTAATGAACATTCATTATTATTTTGTTTGCCTAAAATGTACCCGTTCATAAGGCATTCTTTCATCAGGAAAATGCACCATATGTACCATAACAGGAAGTGCACTGGAAATGAAATGCACTGATGATTTCTGGTGACTAGTAGTTCTCTTACCGACCTATGTTGAATGCACTTACTGTACGTCGCTTTGGATAAAAGCGTCTGCTAAATGACTGTAATGTAATGTAATAACATAATTTTTGCATTTATTTTACAGCTAGAGTTTCACTCCATATTTAAAGTAATCATTCCCTCGAGTATTTTGATATGATTTTTGTTCTTCTCTACACCCAAAGATTTATTTATTAGTTCAGAATCACTTGGGCGGCCAAAGTGATATGAAGGGAAACCACTAGTCATGTTAAGAGACCAATATGAATAGACTGTAATGTTATTTTCAGCATACTGTTTTAGATCCATATGAATAATGACACAATTATGTATCACAATACTGTGAAGTTTGCATCAATTCACTGCAAATGTCATATATACGATATCAATACTGTCAGAGGAACGTCAAACTCACCAGTCGGACTCTCTTCAACCTCTCCTCCAGTCTTTCCTGAGCCTCTCTCTCTCTTAGAACCGTCTCCAGTCGGCTGATGAGCTCAGCAGCAAACCTCTCAGGCTCTACGTGGATGTCCTTTGGCATGCGGTACGTGCGCTGTATAAATGCAAACACAAAATACATATATGTAACACATTTCTACAGGTCATCACTCGCTACAGATTAGATGCTAAATAAATGACCACGTTAAGGCAGACTGACAAAACATTTGGGAGAAAAAAACTCCCACAAAGCTAAGGGAACGTGTTGCAAGTTTAAGCCAAATTCAAAAATTAAAAAGGGACTAAGAATTAAAAAGGACATTTAACTGCATTTGCAAGAACAGCGAGAACAGAGTGAGAAAGATATACCAAGTGTGAAAGTAGAGCAGCCAAGTAGTAATGTGTCCTGGTTGTGTAGGTATCCTTACATTCATCTTAGACAGAATGTGGTTTGCAACTTCCTGTACATCACAGTGGTTCCCATACATGGGCTCACTTGTGACTCAACACCACAATATTGTTACGGCTGCCACATCATAAAAAGTTGGCTCCATTTATAGAAATGAAACTGATCTTTGAACGCTGCGTCTAAGAGGTGCACATGGCGTTTTGTTCTCGTTTTGTCGTCCCCCCCCCTCATCTGCTTGTGTGAGACAGAGATCACCTGCTAGACGGAGGACGCAGCGTGACCTAAAACCACAGCTACGTTAGTATAGAGAGGTAGGTTTCATATTAGCTTCCATTTGAACACAGTTGTGTATGTGGATTGTGTATAACTCACAGGTATATGAGGTAGGGGCACACGTCCATTGGCTTTGGCACTTTCATGCATCTCTCTACGATGCTGCTTCCGATATCTATATGGAGGAATACCATCTCTGCACAGATACAAAAAAAAATAATGGACCACAAATCTTAACAGCTTATCAATTAAAAGTAAAGTGCAGTATTGATATTTAACATTTTCATATCCAGTAACAGTGAATGAATGAGTAGGAGTATCTTTCAGTTATGTCAGTGCGTGTGGGCTAATGATTGATGTGTGTGTGTGTGTGGGTGTGTACTTACACACTGCTGTCGGTCAATGATAGTGTGTCTGCGTCACTTGACATACTTTGTTGCTCACTGTCATTGGCACTGGTTGCCGGAGCGCGAGCATAGCCCATGTTCACATAGTACGGGTTTACCGGCTCTCTCCATGGCCTGAGGACGAGGAGAAGAATTACATACGTGTGCACACATAAACACACGATTACACGTACACAAACGCTCACACACACCAGGGTTCGTATATACTTGTCCTAGTCATACTCCATGGCTTTTCCACGACTATTCCATGACGTACAGCAGCATCATTTCCAAGACCAGTATATGTCATTGTCTATATTAAAACGTTGTTTCTTGTTAAAGCTGATTAATAGTTGATTTTAACTTATCAGGTTTTGCTTTAGCTCACTACAGTTATATAATAATAATAAATTTGTTTTATTTTATTGGGGTTATTATTCCTTCAAGGGTAACAAGACAATCCAATAGGCAAGCTTGACTGTTGAAGAAATTGTAAACAAATTCCTATTTCCAAAACTTTTCGATACCCATCATGTTCCAAGCCTGGAGGAAAAACGTGGTTTTTTTTATGAACATACACACAGACCTGTACTCCCTGCTGTCCTGCCTCCTCCTGTTGGTTGAGGATCTCTGTGGTGCTGTCTCCATCAGCAGTCTTTGAGTCAGCCTACCAGCTGGTGTGTCTCCACACTCCTCTTCATCTTCTGCTTCTTCCACTTCCCTAACTCCTCCTCCTCCTCCTCCTCCTCCTCCGCCGCCTCCTCCTCCTCCACACCTAAGATCAGATAATATTAGATGAGTTATTCAAACGTCTGATGTATTCTCTCACTGTTGAGTAGATTTAATGAAAAAATATGAACTTACATTTTCACAAGCTATGAGGATGTTTGCAAGTTTTGTTAGTGTTGCACTTAAGAATTAACATTTAAACTGAGCAACAGAGAAAGAGCTGCGGCATTTGATGATTTGTCACTTCAGATGAAAAACCTCTGCGAACTACCAGCCAGGGTGCAAGTACATTATATGACATTAGTGGGGCAACACAAAGTCACAAGCTCATCTCACCTCCACTCTTCATCCTCAGCAAGCGTGGGTAAGTACCCGGGCAAAGGCTTGGCTGTCCCCGAGGAGGGGCTCTGATCGCTAGGGTTAGGCTTAGGGCTCTCCCCTCCTGTCCGAGTGTACTCCAGATACACATCTGACTTAAGGAACAAAGGGTAGGTGTTTTCCTCCATGGTGGCCTGGATCTCTGTCTGGGCCTGGGACAGGTACACACACATATACAGACATAGATTGCATAAATGGACTTGGGGTTGGGCATCTTTTGAACATTTTTGATCCCGCTGTTGATACTTCAAAAATGTTACCATCGCTATAAAATCATGTAGTTAACACTGTAATGATTTAATTTAATAACCATCTCATCAGTCACTCATAGAGTGATAAGAGTTGATGATGCTTGGAGAGACATACTTGGATCAAACAAAATTGAAAGAGTCTCCCACTATCAGGCAGCAATAGCTACCAGGGGTAAAAGGTATCACTTGGGAGAGGAGAGGAGGGCTGTGTTGGTAGAAGGGGGTGTGGGTGGCATTTGACAATGACATTACCTTGGTTGGCACTTTCTTAGATAACAAAACGCTGAAACGAAAGTATGGGCCTGGCTACGCAAGACTAAACCAACTTAAAATTTAAAGATTTAAGATAGCCAACAATGTCAACACCATCTGCAAGCTTGTAGTAACAAGACAACAAGTCAGCACATCTATCACATCACTGAAAATGTGATAAGTAACCATGTGGCCATCACTGGATGAGTTCAAGTGATTTTAAGAATCCTTCTTTCAATACGGTGGCAGCATTCTGAGTCAAAATGCGAACTGTTAAAGTGGGTTGTGTGCCTGGCATCTAGCCTATAGCCATGCACATAAATGCACTGCATGCTGTTGCTTTGCCAGTCATACATAAAGCCGAATGCAACAATACTGATAGTAATCAGTAGCGAGTAGTGCAAAAGATCTCTCCACTGATACATTTAATTTGAAATGTCGTCATCAAGAGTTGGTGTCAAAAAGTTTGGTGCTCAGCAGTATTGTTCTGAGTTGGTTGGTACCCTGACTGAACATCATAACTTTATAGGACTGTAATAGGTAAAGTACAATCACTGTGAGAAATACATTAGAACTTCCACTGGCATTTTTGGTACAATGCGTATCACTCTCATTAGACTCTTTCATAACCATCATATGTCAGTGTTTTAGTCACCTGTTCGAACATGGCAGGGTCTGGATGCGGCCTCACTACGCAGTCTCTGATGAAGCTCTTGGTGGGTGGTTTGATCTGCCTGGAGACAATCCCAGTTCCATCTACAATGTACTTCCTGTAAATGGCCTTGGCCAGCTTAGCCTTCTTCTCTTGGCTGGTCTTCCGGAATCCCGAGCAGGCAAACCAGAAGTCAAGAAGGTCTGCACACCCTTCCTGGCACAGGAAATTGCGGAACAGCTGGATGCCTTCCTGGTCATCCAGGAGAGAATGAAGTGACTCAGCCCATTTCAGGTAAGGTGGTGTTGGTGAAGCTGAACCCTCAGGTTCATACCCCAAGTCCAGGTCAGGGCGTCGTGGAGTTGCAGACGATGAAGAGGGTGTATAGCTTGGCAGATCAGCCATTTTAGATGATGAGGAAGATGGGGGATAGTAGAGGGGCTGGGAAAGGGGGTTTGGACGGGTGTTGGTTGATTGGACTGGGGGGTCCACATCAGATCCCTCCTCACCAGGGACCGGAGGTCGAGGAGCATCCTCTGTAAAGTGGGTGGGGCCGCCCAGAGAGGCCACAACCCCACCCCCACCCCGGTACCCAATCCCATGTAATTCTCTGATGACACTCATGTCTCTGATTGCAGAAAGCAGAGGTCAGATCTTCCCCTCTAGCAATGACTCTGCTGACAAACGATTCTCCCTAAGATGGGGGCAAGAAAGAAGACAGTTTTGGAGGGGTGATAGATAGTGAGGTGTTAGACATGATACTCATCTTCATTTTATCCCTCATCCCCTTCTGTCTGTTTCAGTCTATCACCTCCAGCATTTAAAAGGACCAGCAAAAAATAGATAAGCACAAGATCTTTAAAAAATGCAGTGACAGATGGTTCTTGAAGAGTGGTTGATTGAAATTATCGAAAAGAAAAAAGTGACAATAACCATTGCACTCCTGTGATGTTAGCAATCCAGCATTGCTAGAATGGCAACTTAACATATTAGCTAGCTAATATGATATATTTATACCGATTTCGTAGTTAGCTAGCAAACGACTCAAATCTATTTTACACTTTATGGCTTTGTAAGTCAATTAGCAAGCTAATGTTCGCTAGAAAGTTTA
Source organism: Gephyroberyx darwinii (assembly GCA_900660455.1). Taxonomy (NCBI): domain Eukaryota; kingdom Metazoa; phylum Chordata; class Actinopteri; order Trachichthyiformes; family Trachichthyidae; genus Gephyroberyx; species Gephyroberyx darwinii. Next base: position 36,322 of record CABFOQ010042332.1, read on the forward strand.
TTAGTAGAGTTTACCAGACAACTAGCTAAGAAGCTAACGCTCGCAGCTGGCAAAACAAAACTGCAACTTCGTGTGTGCCGAGATCGCTTGCTAGCTAACCAACAAACGTTAAACTGTTAAGATAGCTAGCTAGCCTTGCAGCAATGCCACCACCAGTGCCAGTGCTTTGAAGTGAGACTCTCATTCATCTTGGCCTGCAAAGACGGTGGGGGATGGGTATAGAAACAAACTCTACAACACAAGACAGGCCTGCCTGTAGTTATTACAAAAGCACTTCAGCACAAGCGGCCTTTTTGAAAGTATTCATACAAAGCTAACAACTACGCAAGCAACTGATAATAGTCACACTGATTAACGCCAACATATCAGTCAATCAGAAATCAAACAACACAAGGCGAGGGCACGTTTTCCACTCTGTTGGTTGCAGCGCCAGCTAGCTAGCTTAGTGTGTTAGCTAGTTTGGTTAGCTAGCTACGTTAACGTCCCATGTTTTTCATAAAAGTGTCCGTCCTACCGTCTCTGAAAGCCCATTCCCCGTAATCCGCTGCATTGGGGATACTGGCGTGAACTGTGTGCTCCAAAACGCACCATAAGGGCAGCTTTCTGGCATTAAATATTAACGAAAATAACCCGTCGTCTTGCCCTTAACTCCCCATGGTGGTTGGTTTCTGTGAGCAATAATACAGAACGAGAGAATACGTGCGTGCACGCCGTGCTGTGCGTGAAATGAGCGTGTGTGGTACGATCATAGAACTAGAGTGGATAGAAGGGGCACTTCCTGGTATACCATGGTATTGGCCTGGGGTTAACATGAGATATCGGCCCACGTATTTCAATAATGGTGTCATGAAAATCAGCTTTATTTAATGTGTTAACAGTCCAGTAAAACAACTTGGAATAATCAGTGGTTAACACTGCCACTGGACTATGCAGTGATTTTCTGCTGCTGTCATGGAAAATACACGCGTCCTCTGATGCTCCTTGAGGGGAAAAATGCTCACTTCCATAACAACAGTTGTCAGTTATTCTACAGTAAGTATAATTAAATGTACAAGCTAACATGCTCTTGAAGTTTGTTGGTTTTAATGGGCACACCATTTCTATCTGTCCCAGTTCTGTGGTAAGGTGGTGAGATGGCGTTCAACAGCGCCACCTCCGATATGAACAGGACATTACACAACGTGAAAGAACAGAATGTATTGCAGTGATACTAAGAGTAAACTCTTATTATTATTATTATTATTATTATTATTTGATTATATTTGATTATCTGATAGTCCCAACATATCAAGGATTAAGAAAAAAATAGCCACCATCTGAATTTAAATTAACTGAGATACTCTTCAAGAAAATATGTATTTTCCTCGGGATGGATGGAAAAGCAGAGTAACACATAATTTAAAAAAATAAATTAAAAAAAAGCTCAAAACTAGAGATTGGAGCAGCACCAGTGACAACCTGCCCAGGTTCTGCTCGGTTAAAATGTGGAACCAAATCTAAAATCCACAGATTCTTGTTGAGTTACTCTGGAATGGCACAAGAGTCGGTTTATCGGGCTTTCTTACCTTAGAACAGGTGTTCAGATCACGGAAACCATCTCCGGTGGCAGAGTGGCTGACAGGACCGGGAATGCATGCCGCCGCCAGCTGAGCATTCTGCTTGTCACTAGTCAACGCCGGGC
>CABFOQ010042334.1:0-17819 GCA_900660455.1 Gephyroberyx darwinii
CACTTGTAAATCTTGAGGATATAAATTTAATTAACACATTACAGATGTGGGAGGCGGCCTGTCCAGGTCCCGCCCCCCTTGTTAAAAAATGTCCACCCTCCAGTGTTGCTGTTCTGTAGCTGACCCTGACCTCTGACCTCCCCTGCCCCTCCCTGGAGGGGGGCAGTGTAAAGAAAATTTCCCTTGAAGATTGTTTCAAGAAAATTGAATCTAAATTATGTTTTTTGTTTTTTAAATTTTCATCTTTTTGGTTGTTTTTCAACATTGGTTGTTTTTCATTTCATGGTGATTTTTGCTTTTGCATTTTTGTGTTTGCTATTTTTCAAAAACGTGGAGCTAGTGGTGCTTTATGCATGGAGTACTGTCTTCATATATCCTTCTGCTTATAGGGGGTGGGAAAAGTCTGCAATGATTTCTCCTTTTAGCGGTGACTATATGGCTTATGTCATTACATAATTGGATCAACTGGATTTAGTTTCCAGGGTACTGTGTGCAAGCATGCTCCAAAATATCTTAATCAGTCCCCCTGAGCAAATTGCTGTAGATATGTCATACAGACTATATGAAATTATATGAAATATATACATGTATCAAATGTCACGATCGTGGTGGGATGATAGAGAGACATTAAGAGATGGAGAGAGAGACTCAGAGATAGAAAGAGGAATAAATCGAAGAGGCCTGGGAGCCCCAGCAGCTACATTCCACTGAACTTCCTGGGGGGCTTTCTTCATGGCTCTCTCACGAGGCAGGAGCCCAGATGGGCCCACAGGGGGCCGATAAGGGCTGATGACAGAAGGCCCCCGGGGGAGACCACTCTTTTATCTCACCTGGCTGATAGTAGCGGGACCTCTGACCCCGGCCCGCAGAGGCTCAAGGGAACCTTTGTTGTCAGCGAGGCACAGCAGCGGCGATGGACAACAAAGAGGCCTTCACTGCCGAGCGGCAGCCTCCTCCCTTCATCAATAACTTCTGCCCCGACGACAATCTCACCTGTGTGTCTGCTGGATAGGATGTCCATGATGCGGAGAGCTAGAAGGTAAAGGCCAAGGCAGGTTGACAGTGTTTGTCTGTTGTTACTCTGCAGATGATTATCACCAAGGGAGATCAAATGACTGGTCCTTCTATGGCTGACTGAGTTAGCTCATCACATATAATAATAATCATAACAATAACAATACTACTACGAATAATAGCAATAATAATAACAACAATAATTCTAATAATTTATTTAAAGGTGAAATAAATAACTCTGTAACATTAAAACCCTATTAGAAACAACACAGGATTTAAAGTGGGCAACATCGTGAAACACTTACATACAGGCAAGTCAATAAAAGTGTGTTTTAAGAAGTGATTTAAAAGATTATACTGAATAAGCTAGCCGGCGTCTCTTAGCCAGGGCGTTCCACAGACGCCTTTAGTCCCGGGTCCAGACAAAACAAAGCAATACAATACAAACCGTTTCCCCCGTAGTGGGACTCAGTATGGTGCTATGATGAGAAAAGCTTATGGCAGAGGAGATGTAAGGAAAACTGTTTGTTGATTAAATGCTAGCATTCCACAATCTTGGATATCAACAGTGCCCAGATTGTTGACAACATTGTTGTAAATGGTGTAACCTGCAGGCACATACAGTATGTGGGAGCGTGCTGAAACGGTTTTAGGTCTACGTACGTTTTTCCATGACTAAGGGACACAGTGGTGACTAAGCTGCTAATGATGTGTTGGGATTGTAGCAACTGGTACAGTGTGGTAGTGAGTTAATGATGACCCAGGCTATGGGTAGATTCCTGGAATGATGATGGTGACTCAAATTGGTTCGCAAGAGGGAAGCTGCATGTTTTGGAGCGCAGGTAATTGTTAGGTTCTATTGCCTAATCCTGCTACTGGATTATGTTTCTCATGACATGCATCGGTCTGCAGTGTTCTGTGTGTTCAAAAACATGTATATACACACAGAGTCACATCACTGAGAGTCTCCATAGCCCCGGCTTACATAATGTTATCTGTGGCCACCGGAATGAAACCAAAGGGCAAGCGCTTTCAACACAAAGCCCCTGCAGGGATAACACTTAGACTTCCTGTTGCTATCATGTTTGGAGATGAGGCATTATGATTCCTTATCTTTTCTTTTTGGCATCAAAATGACCTAGACAGGTTTATTTTGGTAGCACTAATTGGAGCCCATACTTAGCACCTCTTGTCTTTTAAATTCCTCTGCATGTTCCCTCTTAACACAGCACAGTTTAGGGTCATGGTCCCTCTGGCTTGGCTGGCCCTGTAACCCCCATATCGTGGCTTAACCCAGGACTAATACAGCGCTACACACACACACACACACACGCCGGTAACACAAAAGCAATCCCCTGGGTGGCTGCCACATTAGACATGCATTTGAGTTCAAAAGAATTGGGGACATCTTTTCCTTTTCCTCTTCACGTAGAAGGGTTTTTTTTCCACCCACAAAATCCCAAACCAGGAAGTTGTAAATTGTTTGATAAAAAGGGACAGACAAAATGGCACCACAGTGTTGTTTACCTGGCTTGATGTGGGGTTTTTTTTCAGCCAAAACATCAGAGCAACAAAACCAAGCCAACTGAGAAAACACAATGACAGCCACTCGCAGATACATCGATGTTAAAAATAGTCACGTACTGGACACCACCTCGCCAGCCAACGGATGTCCAATTAAAAACATCACATTAACAACATATTACCACGGGATAGTAAGAAGATAGTAAGTCCTTTTTTAGAATTAGAGTTTATAATAACCTATGACCTGACCTGGGATTCAGGAAGCAGGTCACGTATGGCGTGACACTCCCGTTAGCATAACGCAGGAATTAGAGCGCTACAACGGACAGCAGGAACCGTTCCTTCTCACTCTTTCACACCACGTTCCAGTTGATGCGTGGGTTGCTTTTTCTTTTCCCAGGGTGGGACAGAGATTGCCTCAATACGCCTAAATGCTTATAAAAACACATTGTCCATGGTGATGACATTGCTGCAAAAGGCGTACTCACTGTCACACTCCACTGAGCTTCACACAAACAACAAGTTTGTACTATGGCTGACTCAGCTGGGTGATAAAGTAATTTCTGTTGAGTATATGTAATAATATATTCACTTTACTGGGGGCCTTCGACCTCAGGTACTGTGGCACGTAACAGATGTTGACATCAATTAGCAACGAGCAAACAGACGAAAACAAAGCTCTGTCACTAAGTTCTGTCAAAGGTGTTGAATTCAGCACGCTCATTGTAACGCCAGGAGGGAATGGCAAGGCTTACACAACACAATGGGAAGCTGTCAATGCCACTAGCAGCAGTCCAGTAATTGCCAGACACTTATGTCAGATATAGCCAATCCTATGTGGAGGAGGCCTGGCTTGAGTATCTCTGAAAAGGGCCTCCATCAAAGAGATTACAGATAAGTGTAGCTCTTAATGAAGCAGCACAAATCTTCGTATTTGGAAATAAAATGAGACTGGATTATGGTTAACCATGATGTAAGCACCGCAGTGATAGAAGATAAGCCATCAAATATTTTCCCAGGAAAAAAGAAAAAGAAGAAAGAGAAGTCATTCCCTTCCAGCGGCATTAATTCACTCAAAAGTGCGGTATAGCATCTGCATCTGATATATTTTGCCACTCAAAACTCAAACCTGCTTATGCCAACTTAATTTCTGGGGTAACTTAGTCTAGCAATGGCTGATGACACAATTTAATAATTAATGTGATGAATTATTAGCCATTTATCACCAACGTTTTTTTTAGTTTTTTTTTTTTTTTAGATATGGCTTCCAAATAGATTTGTTTTTTTCATCCTGACTCCTGACCCAAATCATTATCAGGAAGAGGGCTCATTGAAGATCTCTCACCCCCCTGTTGTACTGTTCTGTAATAATAAACGATAAAAATAAACTTGTACAGCACTTTTCTGTTAAAACAATTAATAAAGGCCAATAAGATAATAATGAAAAATGCCAGTCAAATAAAACCACGGTTATATAACAGGTAGTGACAGCCTATCTCTGCGGGGGTTGGGGGGATTTCGAAATCTGGAAGGCCAGACTTCCTTTCGCAGGACAGACATGAGTGTCAACAATATGTACAAATATTTTTTTGATTTTGTTTTTCTAATGAGCACACCCTCATGTAGTGGTAACTGTGGCCGGGTAGAGGAGGAAGTAGTATCCAGGGAGGCAACCCGTCAACACAAATAATTGCAATAAGAATTGCAAATCTTATTTTATTTTATTATCATTATCTATAATATAAAACTGTTTTTTTGTCTTGTTATGCTGTAATGCACAAACCTGTCCCTTAATGCTCTTTAGACAGGGACCATGTGAACAAAATACTATATCTCACTAATGGCAAACTGTATTTTCAACCTATTCCATTCATTTCATATTGTACCTTCACTTTGATATGTGATGCTGACATGACTCAGTGAATGTGCTCTGTGTGAGCATTCATATCATATTTCTGTTGCTTCAGTCTTCTGAGGTTAACAGAGTCTGCCAGAGACACCCCTCCAGCGCTGTCCAACTGAGGTGAGCAAATAACACGGCTTTTAACAAAATCTTGATATCCCATGCGAGCACACTCTCTATCTGATGTAACAGATTGTGCTGGAAGCCGTGGGACTCTAATAGCCACTTCTGAGAGATTCTTCAGCGGATACTCCACCATGCATCTCGCCATGCTGCAAACCCTCCCCTCCCTCACTCGATCTTTTCGTGAGAAGACGGTGCAACAGAGAGTTGTTGGGGCAGAGCCACCACACGTGATGGTTGAGCTGTAACAATAACTCCTCGACAGCTCATCTTACCTCTGAACACCCTCATCTGCTCTGATCTGCTGAGCAGCCGCAGCCAAGTCCAGGAACCCAGGGAGAGGCTTAGGGTTATTCATAAATAATACACAGTCTGTACAGATTTGTATTTGGGCTTCGTGGTAAACAGGCTCATCGACACATAATGCAGGGTGTCTGCACATTTCATCAACTTAAATTCAAAACTTTTTAATGCCAGTTAGAATGAAATATGAGACCGATTTCACATTCATAAAAAGATGAAAATGAAAACTTTAAACCTTTTAGAATATGGACTTATTTAACTTATGACTGGACTTATTTAACAACAGAAGGATTTTAAGACATTTCAAGACTTTTTCCAGGACAGGCAAGCACCCTGATAATAGTGAAGATTCATGCAATGCATGTGTTTTATTTTTGGAAAGCAGATTTCCAATGAATGTGACACAAACTAAAAAAAACAACCCTACAGCCCACGCTAGCACGCAAATTTCTGAAGCGCCTGAATGTTCCTGAAGCTACAGCGGGTGTGTTTGTGTTTGTATTGTGTACGTGTGCGTGCGAGAGGCAGAAGATTATAGAGCCTTGCATGTGTTTCTGCCGCTGCGACCTTGCCAGTCCAGTTTGGTGTGTTCCATTCAGCCCGACACACTCTCCATTACCTGGTAACAAAAAAAAAGGAATGTAAACTACAAAGAATGTCTTGAGCCGGCCTGCAAAAAAAAACATTCAGACACATACGGCAGAACACACAGACTTTTATGAATGGGGAAAAAAAGCCTTTCTCGCATACCATTCATAAATCCGCCTGAATGTACATGTGTACCTAAACAAACCTTCCTGGCCTCTTTCTGATGTGAACCAAACAGTGGGGTTCAGGGATTAGGAAAATGAATTAAAAATGGCTTGATGATGTGATTTGGCCAGGAATGCATGAATGAAAACCATTTTCAGCAACACCTACACGGCAAATGTAGACAATAAAATGAAGTTCATACTCTTATATATGCAGATTTCCAGTTGAATCTGTGTCCTATAGATGGGAGCCAATCCAAACAGGGAGAGGAAGTGTGTGTTCCTCCAGCTTGTAAATGTTATCTAAGGCTGTCAGTGCACATCAAAGCCCCAGTGAGACAGAAGTAATCCAGAATGACAGGCCAGCCTCTCACCTCTTTGCCGGCGTACCGGAGCCATGACAGCGTTTCTTTATTTCCACTCTCAAGTGAGAGAAACAAAACAATAACACACAGCCCTGGCAGTCCTCTGCACACCGTGTTAACACCTTGGCAACCACAGCTCCCAGCGCTAACACAAGCAGCGTGGCAGCATGGGAAAGTTACAAATAGGGGCTTGAGCAAAGCGCTGAGGTACGCTTAACTAAACATAAAGTCGATCTGAAGAGTTTTCCCCTCAACTGTTCTCTTTATTTCTGCCTCGTAAAGTGAAGGTTGCCATTCTTGTCCCAGTGCCCAATGCAATTAGACCGAACAGTAGCAGGAGCTTGTTGGTGGATGGAGCGCGGTCGGGAACGGAAGCGAAGGGGGTCGCTGTTGTCCGCTGGCGAGAGGTCCTCCTGTCAGTCCGTGGAGGAGGGAGAGACTCGACCCAAGTCCACGGAGACTAAACAAAGCAGAACTGTAATTAGGGTTCAGTCTGAGTTATTAGAGCATGTCTGCCTTTGTGCCTTCCACCGTTAGACACACCCAAACAGCGGCAGAGGATGGGCACCTTCATTTGACCTCAATTAGTGGAAGATGTCAACATTTGTATTTTAGGTTCACCTTCATAAACAAGCAGTAATTAAAAAGTCAAGAGATGTTTTCAAAGGTTTTAATTGTAAGAATAATGTTTGTATGCAAACAAAACCACACATGGGGGAGAACTGATCTAAGATGTTCACTGACAACCCATTACATCCTAACAAGTCCTTATATCATAGCTGGATGTTGTAGACAGTGAACGGTATCACAGCTGCAGACTACTGTAAAATGTAACAGTGTGTTAATAGTAAATTGCAAACATACACACTCCAGTGAGCATACAAACACTGATTACCTCAAAAATGAAATCAATTTGGAGCATTTTCTTTTGAAAGCATAGAACAGCAAAAAAATGTTTGATTTGTTTGAATATGAAAAGTGCAGAATTTCATTGTTTTCATTTGTATGTTGAATTTGGAAGAATGTTTCAAAGAAATGAAAGCAGAGCTGTTCATGCTGTGAAAGCACAGAGATCATGTTGTTTCACACAAGATTTACACTTCAAGTTTATCACCAAACTAAAACACCTTTCAATTAGATAAAGATGAGTAAATTGATGAATTTCTCCTGCCAAATCTTTATTAATCCACTTTTTTCTTCAAATACAAGAAACCAGAACAAAATGAGAAAGTTGCTAAGGTGATTGTTGTTGTGCTATGTCTTTCTAAATTGGTTCTCTGTTCAGTCTCCAAAGTCCCAAAATCCTCTGCAGCTTTCCAGATCTGCTCTGGACTCCCCGGTGCCACCTTTATCTGCAGCATGTTAAGGAGCCGTGACATTCGGCTGATGTTGTGGCAACATGGTGAGAATGTCATGCTTGAAGAGATCCGTCACCGCTGTCTCACAGTCTCTTTGGCCTTTTCTTACTCAGGACCGTCCCAACACAACAGGGGACCACAAGTCTTTATGGGTTATGCCTTTAGTGGGGGCCCTCATTTCTCTCGTCACCATCTGGGGCATAGATTTGGTCTTACGTTAATGCAAACATGCCAAATCAAAATGGATTGGAAGCCTCAGACAATCAGTCGCCAGCTTTTAACACTATTATGCTCATGCCACTAAGTGCGCTCATTCTAAAAAAGAAGGGAAAAGGGAGAATAACTGCTCTTGAGTCATTGTTGGTGACCATTGGCGTATTTTTTTAATTACATTTCATCTCTTCTGTAATAATTGGTTACCTATAAAGAGAGGACTAGCATTATTAGAACGGCAAAAGAAGTGTCAAAACCTGCAACTTGTATCTTTTGTTTCATTGCATGTGATTCTTTTTTGACCTGTGTACTTTAAAGAGAGTTTTTTGTTGAAAGTAAAAGTGAATCCACAAGGGGGAGAAATGTATAGACAACATTTCACTGCAGTTTATTAGGCTGATCATGTCAGATTTTAGAGTACAGGCCACTCCTCTAATTGGTGAGAATATACACTGTATCCTGGGACTTAGATGACCAGAAATAGGCTTTATCATTCCTTATCATTTATCTTTGCACAGGCAGCAAAAGAAGAGTTTCGCTCCAAAGTGAGATATAGTGATACCTGCTCTTAGAAAATGATTCAGAGCACACATGTACCGACTGGACCCTATATATTTCAAGATGAACTACAACCAAAAATCACACAATTTTCAATAAAATTGAGCAAATGTGAATAAACCTTGTGTGTGTGCATGTATGTGTGCATGCATTGGGGGGGGTTGGGCTTTTGGATCTTACTCTGATGATAAGGTATGTTTTGCTGTGCCCTTCTCTCTACATATTCCTCCACCCTTCCTTCTCTCAATAGAATCAGATCCACTGGGACCCTCCTTTATTCCTGTCAAGTGTTTTTAGTCTGGGGGGAAGGGGGATGTGGGTGGAGAGGAAGTGGTTTGTTTCCACTGTGGGTTATACTAATAATATATGATGGGATGACGTGGAAATAAACTTTTTTTTTAATACAAAAGATGACCTGTCTCACTCTTTCTCACAGAAATGCGTTACATTGTGTGGTCCAAAAACAGAGAAACGTGAATTATTCTACTCTAATTGTAATTGTCCAAAAATGTTTATTTCCATTTTTTGATCACTTTAACTTAAAGAAATGGTTGTCAAAATGATTGGAAGTCTTTAAGGCATGTCTGTTGTTTGGTATAATTCCACTTTAATTCATAAGTATGACCCAATAAACTCATAGAAGCCTAAATTATTTTGAGAAATGGGAAAACTGGTAGTAAGAGCCTCATAATAAAGCATCCATTGTTTTTATGCAGTATGCACATTGGAAGAAAGGTAACAGTTTATATTGATTTTGCTGCCAGATACCCAAATACCCTATTAATTAACCACACACAGCATTTAAGAAAATATGAAAAAATTGGAAAATTAATTGGTACACACACGTGATGGCTGCAACACACATGCAAACACAAATTAGAATTAGAATGTCTGAAGAAATTCTATTAATTACAATAATTTAATAGAAGTGGAAAATTACAAAACATAAACTGAACAAACGTGTGATGAGTTTAATGAGGTCTTCCCTGATTTTTCCAACATTTAACAATTATTATGGCATTTTTTTTAAAGTAAAAGTTACACAAACTGGAAATTAATAATTTGTATTAATTTTGTGAGCATGGCATATAGGCCTTTCTTAGTGAGCTTTGCCCTTTACAGACTAATGTTTACCAAATATACCAATAGTTTTAGAGTGTGCTGTGCATCCTTCCTCATTAATGAGTCTGTCAATGCAGACAAAGCACAAATTACAACTAGACTACTAACTTTACTTTTCAACACAATATATGTTAACAATCACACATATTAACACTAGAGTGATACTCTAGTTTGAGTTATACAACAGGTTTAGAAGAGGTCAGAATTCTTTCAATGCACAGAGGCAAAACAGTAAGAGTGGTTTTCACTCTTCACATAGTATAAGTATACTACTAGAGGTATAATATAGTATATAGTATAGTCTCAGTGATTCCACTGTTCCAAAATAAATACATGTCCAAACTAAGGCTTATTGATGGAGAACATTTTCTCTTTTTTCACCTTTTATTTCTTTGCACTGTTTTCCACAATTTACAAATACATATTTTTATGCATCAGTAATCCTCCGTTTTTGTTATTTTGTATCAGTGCAGATTTTTGTCATTCTTTCATTCAACCCATTCAGGCAAATGACAAATGAAAGTCAGAAAATTGATGTTACATGGTTTTCACCTGATAACAACAATAAAAAACATTAGTGCTAAGCCTGACCTAATCTGCACCCGTATGACACTATCTGATCAAATGTGAATGCCGTATCAACAGCAACCACAAGCCCAAAGGAAATACCAATCCCCTTGTGAAACAATAAGCTGAGAACATACAGTACAGTGCCTGAATAGACTCATAAGGGACTGACTGCAGGGGAGGGACTTGTGTTGCTTCCTCCTGCGCTACTTACACAGTACTCATGATTCACTGTCACAACTGCATTTTGTGTCAGATGATTTGGGAGGGATTGGTGTTGTTTAGAATAACCTTGTTTCTCTAGCAGCATAGGAACGTCTGCAGGGTTAAATAATACATATATAGAATCTCTGCTTTTCCAAACGTATTTTACCCACATTACAGTGTTGCTACTTTAGACATATTATAATGTCACAACATAATGTCCTGCAATAAACCTCCCAATACACTAAACGATCTACTTCATGACTAGCAACACACTTAATAATGGAACTCACAACAATTGGAAAAGGCATAAAACCCCTAAAGCATACAAGCTCAAAGTTACCAAGCATAAAATCAAATCTATAGTCCTAATTCCAATAGACATTAGTCCTAAATGTTCACATTGTTCCAGTATTAATTCCAACAAGTGTCCAAAAAACAGCAGCGCAACAGCTTAAACTTAAACCTCCCAAAAAGGAATGAAAACAGTGAGTCCATTTGTTAGACTAGTGTTTACTGCTGCTCATAATGATGTCCTGCATCCTCTGTTCTTCTGACATTGCATTCCAGGATTTGTCATGGAAGAGCCATCAAATAACACTCCCTGCGGTCTTCCTCCTCTAAAGAAGTGGTCCAACACAACATCCCTGGTCTCCTGACATTGTGATTCAGTATTAAGGATGGAAGAACCCCAAAAATGACAGCCAGTACGGTCATCTTCCCTCTAAACAAATGCGCAGCAACATCCACTTTATTGGCCTCCCAAATCAGATCATCCCACGATTGTCAGCTGGGCATTTTATACACCCTTTGCTTTCACATGACTGGCAAAATAAGTCACAGTTTAATGCTTCAGAGAACTGCTACTTGATTTGTTTGGACTGTTCCAAGCCATGAGGACAGAAACTAAAGACACTAAGTTCTAAAATAAGCTTCAGAAAAATGTTAACACAGCTTCATCTATGTTTTTTTACAGGTATATTTTTGCACATGTTCCAAGACAGACAGGTTTAATAATTAAAGCAGCTCTGAGTACATTCTCTGTTACTAATTCCTGCTCACTATTTTCTCTTTCTGTTTCCCCGAAAATTCCTGCCGCAGATAGGAGCTCTGCCTCGGATAAAACGCAGCACCTTGCGTGACTTCTACCTCTGCAGGCCGCAGCCCATCGTGCGTGACTGTCCGTCATCATTACCTGCTTGTAAAAACACCAAAGACAGGCCCAGGGAGGGGGTCCCGGAGGAGAGGCTTAGCTTCCCTTTGAGCGCTGCTTCACCTTTGGCCTCTCACAGGGGGAAGGAGATAAACACGAGGGGGGAGACGGCTAAGCTTCAGTGACTTTTAATGACAGACCTGGTTTGGGTTAGAATAGCAACACTGTCATCATGGGGAGACTAGATAAGATTCGGCCTCATCAGGCATGGCAACACAAGTGTTCTGTTTTCCTCTGCAGAAAGTGTTAGCATCAAGTCTTGGATGTGCGTTTTCTATTTAGGAACTTACATACACACATCGGATAAGAAATGTGCCTCATAGGTCATCCAGGCTATAATTTCCTGCAGGAAGCTACAATTTACAAACACAAGTGCACTGTTGCTTTGAGCATTCTTTGCTAATTGTTGAGCAAAAAGAGCAATGCCAGATAGTCCATTTATACAAAGCTAGATGACAGACCGGTTTTGGACAAAACTCACAAAGGATGAAAGAGTGTCTTCACCAATTTTTGACTCTCAAGTCCTGATCATACTTGTCATCAGCGTTCATTTTCACATAATCCTTAGTTCATTCCTTTCACACAGCAAACAAACACCTCCACCTTCATTAAGAGGCATTCACTTTCTTTTTTTCCATGAGGTTCTAGTCAGCCTCTTCAATTAGGCCGATAAAAACAATGACTGATGACAACAGTTAAGAGGGTAGGAGAGGACAACGCTTTTTTTAGTTGGCGTGGTTTTTAGAAGCGCAGTCATGCGAATACGTAATAAGCCTCCCATTCTTCCCAAAGTACCAACGGTTCAACTGGACTCCACGGACCTCTGAAAAGGTTTTCCTCCAGTAAGACAAAAAAAAATGCCGACATGCACGCCAATTCAGAATTCAGGGAAAATGCCCTTTTAGTCTGAGAATGGAGGGAGACGCCTTCACGGGCTGCTGACTACGCTTTGGCAAGGGCCTCCATAGCAGTTGGCTGGACAAAAAAAAAAACCCAGACCATACAGATAGAGGTACCTCAATGACCGCTCAGTTGAAACACTCATTAGCATCATTCTCTTTTCATGAACTTAGATGGAGGGGTTTGTTCAGCTTTGGTGAAAAAAACAACATTTGTGGTCTTCTGGGAAATATCAGGGAAAGCTCGGGGGTATGGGGGGGGAGTTGTTGTGGGACAGTTTGACATTTTGGAGTCACCGGGGTCATTCAGTCGTAATGAGGCACTCGCGGTTGGACAACAGTAAAAGGCTCTGCCCCAGTGCTCAACTCTCCCTGATTCATGGCCAAGCCGGGTGACCGTTTGGTTTGGGTAGTAGTCAGACCAATCACACGGCGGCAGGTTGATTCATCTCCACTGGAAAGTAATTAACAAGATGGGGCCATACAGACAATCCTGATGTGTGTCCGTGTGTGTGTGTTTGTGCATCCCTGCATGTGTTTCTCTTCTTATCCAAATATGGTTAAATTAAACTTGATAAAGTCCCTCTGTTAATGCTAACAGGAAAGTGCCTGTTGACATATATATATCAGTTTATGCATTGCTTTTGGCGTAAAGCTGGATATAGCTTAAGTAAGTATTGAATTGATTTCCACTGCCTCGCCTGGAGCAACTCTCTACCTGCATGACAAGCCATGTTCAATATTCATTTTTCATACCTTTTCCATGATTAGAGAAACTTCTACCTGCAATACTGTATTTTGGATTGCAGACGATACACACCCTGCATGTATGCATGTCTATAATATGTTATCCTAGAAATCTCGGCATAATAAGAATTCTTTCAAACCAATAGCTCTATATTAGCATGACAAGGGTGCTGTCTTTATTTCAAATCTTGTATTATCTCTAATATGTTGTTTTTGCTGCTTCAGTATGTTCAATTTCTTGTATTTCTTGTATCCTATTCTTTTGCTGCTGCAGTGATTCAGTTTCAGTATAATTAAAGTTTAATATTATCTTTTTTAGCCTGTAGCTATATGTGTAGCTCTATGCTGTTGGTAATAAAATACCTCTCCACTGGGATGTCGGCATGCACCGAAAAAGCTTGAGAGGGACCCATCAGTTGCTGGCGATGTTGTGATATATTTAGAGGATAAAGATTATCCAACATGGCTTTTATTCACTTTGAGGTTATGACTGTGTAACAAATGGGATTATCTTTGCCGACACAGGATTATGGCATCCCCCATGTATTGTACACCTATGAGTCTATTAAACCCAATCTTAGTGGGTAGGCAGCTCTGTTCTATAACGCCTGACAACCACATGTAGGGAAACCTGTGTTTAGTGAAGTTGTCAGCCGCTTTGCCTTCAGATGTCACCCCTATGATGAAGAACCTGTGCGTGACTGCTCTGCGCCTTGAGAATAGCCTCGGGCAGCCCTCTCTGTTCTTCTGTTTCCACCAGAAGTTCACAGCGTAGATTCAGAGAGCGAGATAAACCCCAGTAAGTGTAGTAAAAAGCGCACACCTCTTCCGAAGCCCTGTGTGCGCCGCCACTAATTACAGGCATAAATCAAAGTAATGGCCTTGTTCATTTATCGTTATTATTTGCCAATGACGTAACTTCCTCCGCTAGTACACCTTACCCTGTCGTACCCTAGCCTGGAACCGTGCTACTCGTGTTGGCGGAATCGGACGGGGTTGGTGCGCTGCCAGGCTGGAACGGTAAGAGTGTAACCGTACCTTTACGGTCGGAGCAAATCATCACTTGTACACGCCTTCCTGAGCTCCTCCCCGCCCTCCACGCTCACTCACACGCGATGAGCAATTGAGCTGTCAGTCAAAGAGGAGGGGAATCTAGTGTTGAAAGTACACTGCTGTAGCTGCGGAGCCCCGAGGCGGAGGGCACTCCGTGGGCCCGTGTACCCTATAGGTTGCTCCACAGCTATTGTCCCGTAATCACCTTATTGCACCTTTAAGGGGATTACCTAAAAGACTCGGCATCCAAGATCTAACAACTGTGGGGTTTAAGGCCCGTATTTAGGAAATAGATAATTCATTTAAACAGGATTCTTTTACTGAAGGATAACTTCTATGAGTGAAATTGCACTGGTGGCACATTCATGAAAGTGAATGCTTCTCAATACGGTATCTCTATTTTATAAAGGTGAAATAAAACAGAAATTACAAAATTAGATCACATTTTGCCCCAGTTAGTCTGGCCTACGCAAATAAGGGATGGAAATTCTATGACTTTTCTCATAGCTTTTAACCTTTTAACCCTTTGAAGCTTTGGTTCTTAGCTGGAAGAAGAAAGCTGATCCACTTTTATCATACAAACCAGCCCATTCCCTACATAAATATCCTTTAACCGACTAGAAAATTGAGGTCAGTGGAAATTAATTGATATGGGGCGGCAAAAGGAAGATTTTAAACCATTATGGGTAAGCCTGTGGATTGATTCATCATTCAAGCACTGAATACGTGGCCCTTAAGTAACACTGATTTACCCCAAACAGCTCAGATCTACAAAGCAACCAAAGTGGATCTCATGACCGAGGATGTTCAGGATCACTAAGTTGACCATTGACTGTGCTTTGCTTGCCAGCCGCACACACACACTGAGCGAGAGAGAGGCAACTCATGGATCAGCTAACTTCCTGAGACCTGATTTTGTTTCAAATAAAAATATACTCCAACTGCAACGGGGTTCATTTATTCTTTGGTAACCAAAAAATATTTTTCTCAATTTTCTGTCAGTCAGATATAGATCAATAGGAAAATTCCAGCAAAATAATGTGCCTTATAATGAAGGGACGTGTGGCATGAAGGGCAAGGGGGTTTGGGCCAATAACTGGGGTGTAGTGGGTCCTGCCAGTGGGGGAGGCTGGGACCAGTTGTTCATGCAGCTTGTCTCCACCCTCATGCGTCCAGTCACTACCGGAGTAAAGCAAGACCACACACTGTCACCTTGTGAGAGAACAGGGGGAGGACAACTAGAGGACCCTGACTCAGTAAGTTTCTGTATACTTAACATTCAGCATTGTCCTAGGCCTGTAAACATAGCAAGAGCTCTGCGGGGAATCAATATGTTGGCAATGTAGAATTTCAAACAGGGCAGGAGTTAGTTTACAAAGATTTTGATTTAGATATCTATTGAAGTGGCATGTCTACTATGTGAGAGCAAGAATAGGCAACAATGGACAATTTAATTCAATTCAATTCAATAGGACATTTTAACAGAAACCCATAGAGCATCATTGAACACTGATTTAAGGAATATTCACAAAGGATTTTTTATGACATTGGCCTATATAATTGTACAACTTTTACTATTTATTGGCCGCATGACAAAGAACTGCAGTCATCCTATAATACATTTTTGAAGGATATCATGCATATACTATAGCAGCATATAACCGCAGGTAATATCCTATCAGAATATTATAGAATTGCTAGTGATACTGCAAGATATCAGAAATACCATTACGTACTATAAGGTCACTACTCAGTACCACAGACACACTCTAAATCCCCAAAGGAATATTATAGGAATACTATAGGAATATTACAGTGATTTGTCGTTATGGTGCAACGAATAACGGAATAACGGAGACATAGAATCAACGAATTCAAATCAGATAAGCCACATTTGTGCGGCAGATAAATCTAAATCTCAGACATCGTGGAAGGAATTTATGGAATTTATGGGAAAACAAAGCATCCGAGTGTTGTTGGAGTTCAAGGTCATAGGCCAGAATATTAGCGTGGGTTTATCTGAGTCGCTGTCCGTGGTGCTGAATCAGGATCCACTTTACAACCAGACCTGAGGACGGCCCAGTCAGACAAAACAACCACCCCCCCGAAAAAAAACATAACCTCTATGTGGGCTAAAAGTTACACCCTTACCAAACAAACAGGCAGGTTAAGCAAACAAACAAAATTAAATGTACGACGGAAATCACGAATCAGCCTTGGCTCTTTGTTTGCACATGATTTTTTTAAAGGATTTTTTAAAGGACCAGAGTAACAGTTATTATATCACCCACCCGTGAGTAGTGGCGTCTCAAAATAGTTGTATATAAACAGATGAGAGATGATCTCGTCCCCATCCGCCTATGATAAGCTTTCAGGACAACACTGGCGACCTTTCTCCTAGACGTAGCTCTATTATATGAACTGCCAAGAGGCTAAGGTGCGAGAATTGCGGGACAGGTCTGATGCTCAGATGACTGTTGCGTATTAATTAGGGGGAATTAATGATCTACAACGCAGGGTTCGCCTCCTCCTGGTGGCTTGATGGAAAAGCGCACCCTTAATTCTAACTTAATTAAAACAAGAGGCTCAGCAAACCTGCAGCATCAGATGAAATAATTCAAATTCTTTAACTGTGCAATTACAGATTTGTCATCCTCATTCCAATATAGCTTTGACACAGAGCCATAAGAGCTGCTTTGGGCTGAATGAGTGTAGATCTACAATGTCTTTACATTAAAACGATTTGCACATCATCCCATATCATCGTCCACGACCATAACATTCAAGGAACAAAAAAATAGTCTATTCCAAAACGTAACTTTTCATGATCACGGAGGAGAAATTGTATTGTGTGATAAATAAAGCAACATAATACAGTCTAGTTTCTGGAAGTAGGAAAATATAGCCTGACCATATAGGCTAATTCTAAACCCTCTAAAAATCTCTCAGTATAGGTTATAACGGAACAGACCTAACTGCAATGGTCAAGTACAATACACCTAAAGGGCTAAATAAGGCTAATTAATTTAGCTTTTTAGTCGGATGACAAATTAGGAAATTAGAAATTTAGAAAGGCCTGTTTTTTGTACCCGCTGCAAAACGTGTATTTACCTTACTCTAATCTGAGTTTGGAATACATTTCCTATGTAGACACCTTGGTGAGCGCTCAGTTTACGATTTACTAAAATTGTTAAAATGTTTTGAATCACATGTCAATCAATGCAGCACAGATAAACTAGGTAACGTTTAAATGTAGGTTAGATTAGATGGTTCTTTATTGTCCCTGAGGGGAAATTTCAGTTATGCAGCAGAGGGTGTACAAAGCAAGAGAGAAGCACACAGCACTATACACTAAACAAGTTCGGAAAATAAAGGTTAGCCTATATAAAAATACAAAAAATATACAAAAAAGACAAAACATTTACAAAAAATACAAACAAAAAAAAATAAAAATACAAGTTAGTGCATATCAGTGACAAGAAAATAAGCTAATTAGCTTTAGTGCAATTTACAGTCGTGCAATTTTGCTAGTCAAGGTGTCTTTGTGTGTGTGTGTGTGTGTGTGTGTGTAATATAAAAAAAGATGACGATGATGCAGTGAAAATAGTTTAAATCTATAGGCTTGTCTAAGTGCATAGTCCCAAATTAGGATTACTATTATTAATATGATTTTATTATTATTATTATTATGATTATTATTAGTTTTATCAGGAACAACAACAACAACAACAATAATAATAATAATAACAATAATAATAATAAAATATACAAACGTGGTAAATTGTTTTATATTATTGTATAGGTTATTGATATCGTGATAGTATATTATTATAATCATAATTATTATTATTATTATTATTATTATTATTATTATTATTATTATTATTATTATTATTACCAT
>CABFOQ010042339.1:0-16513 GCA_900660455.1 Gephyroberyx darwinii
AACAACAGATGTTGACGAGCGCCCGCTGAGCCGAGGGTCTTTAAACATTCATCTTGTGGAGGTCGTGGACGGAGCGTGGCGAGATGAGAGCAACTGACGCATCAACACAGACTTGTGTAACACTTCAGTCCAGGGAACTCCTGACGGGCACTGAAAGTACTGTGGTGGTACTTTATTGGGCCGCGGTTATGCAACATGAAATACTGTGAAGGCACTGAAGATAGGACGCTGAAGTCTGGCCACTAGTCTTCAGTGTAGTTCAGTCTTCAGTGGGTTACTTGGTGTTTACAGTTGTTGAGGATGCAGTGTGTGAAGTGATGTGTTCACTAGTTCGAATCAGGAGAGACAAGCTTGAATACAAGCGTTAATGGATATTGAATAAATTCAAGTGAGCATTGGCGCTGAACATTGACTCCAGTTGAAGTCAATGATCAGGGGTTAAAGGAGAACTGGGAACCTTCCCCCCTGTAGACTGCTCTTCCATTGGGCAGCATGGATCCACTGGCGACCCTAGCTAGCTGGTGGTGGTGGGGAGCAGCGGCGATGCAGCCTGAAATGACAGAGACGGGATGGGGCAGGTATCCTTATATATAGGGATGTGGCAGTTTGTGATTGATTCTTCTAGAGGGAGGAAGGGGAGTGTCCCGGTTGAAGAACAAGCGAAGCCGATTGCTGTGAGCCAGGTAGTCTTCCTGGTTGAACTTACTCAAAGCTTCATTTGTACTGAAGAGTGTTTGTTTGTTTGTTGGGTTTTTCCAGAGAACACCACAGATGTCATTGGCGATCCTCTGGACGGGACCTCCGTCTGGTTCTGGAACAATACTGATCTAGTAAGTGCTTCCTGTTTTCTCTGGTGTCCTTTGATTCCTCCAGTGAGAAAAACAGTCTCTAAATTCCTGTTCTGTTTGAAAGCCTTTTACCTTGTTACTGTGAAGCACTTTGATTTGCGTCTCATGTATGAAATGTCCGATCCCGATAAAGGCTGATGGATTAATTGACTGATTTCTTCTGCGCAGCCAATGAATGCCACATGGTCGTCCCTTTCGAAGCATGAATGCGTGAAGTACGGAGGAGAGCTGGTGGGCAAAGCCTGCGACTTCGTCCCTGACATCACCCTCATGTCCATCATCCTCTTCCTCGGCACCTACACCTGCTCTATGTCTCTGAAGAAGTTCAAGACCAGCCCTTTCTTCCCCACCACTGTAAGTTGCTCAACATCGTCAGCGTGCTCCTGTTCAGCTGAACCAAGGCTGGCAAAATGTTCACGGACGTTTACCACACAGTTACTGATCAGCAGGAAGTCAAGTCTTTGTGTTCCCTGATCTTTCCCCAGGTGAGGAAACTCATCAGTGACTTTGCCATCATCCTCACCATTCTTATCTTCTGTGGAGTCGATATGCTAGTAGGAGTCGATACCCCTAAACTCCTCGTGCCAAGTGAATTCAAGGTGAGATCTTGTGAACACATCTAAAGCACAATCCTTGTTTTGTTGGGAGCATTATTTGATTTTGACTCCAGCTAAGAGGTTTCAAATAACAGAAACAATCCTGCAAGTAATGTTGTCGGCCTCCTACCTAGAGAATACCAGTTAACAAAAAAGTACCATTTTCTCCTTTATATTAAAGCCACACTAGGCAACATATTTAAGTAAAAATACACCGTTTGCCTCTCGTCCCTTTGGTATAAAATGATCACAGACCGGCCATGTTGGTAAACGTTACCTCACGTTACAAGATTTCTGGGTATTGAAGTTCAAATTGTTACCTCCCGCTGCCATTTGGAGCCGCCAACGAGCAAACTTGTCTGGAGCAGCTTGAAACAAACTCTGTCAATGACAGTTACATTAAGGCCACGTTAATAAGTGGTTGTGTCCCCATGATCCTGAGTATTATCACTTCAAGCCCTAAGCCCTTCACATAAAGAATAATGGAGGCATCATTCCCCCAACTAAAATTGGACCATCATGTGTGACACAGAAAACCATCCTAGTCCACCTTTCCCACCGTCTTCGACTTCATCTGTCATCTACTTCTGAAGTAGATGCTGTTTGTGTGTGATGAACATGAGGTGACTCTTCTGTGTTCCCCTAGCCAACAAGTCCTAACCGGGGCTGGTTCGTGCCCCCGTTCGGAGGTAACCCCTGGTGGGTATACCTGGCGTCGGCTCTGCCTGCCTTGCTGGTCACCATACTGCTCTTCATGGACCAGCAGATTACTGCTGTGATCGTCAACAGGAAGGAACACATGCTGAAGGTGTGTAAGGGTGTAAGGGGTTGCCAGCACCTCTGAAAATCTGTATTGTAAGCCAGGTGGCATTTGATGCCGGTCTTCCACATGCTGAATGTCAATCCTGTTTTATTGATGGTAGCGCTCAGGTGGGGGTTGGTGGGGGGCTGGCTCGCTTGGAGTGAGATGGAGGTTAATCTCTTGTGACTGCTGGTAGCACAGATGGGAAATGACAACACATCAATTGGCTGATCTCAAAATTCACTGCAGGATTTTGCAGAATTATTTTGTGATTACTGCAACCAAAAATGTTTGATTTTGCAATGGATCTTCTCAAAATCTGAACCGCAGTTTGGTACGTTTTTCAGCTTTTTTGAAATGAGCAAATCAAGGAAAAAATAGTTTTCCAGCATGGTAAAAGTGTTTTTATATATAGATGCATGCCTGCTTGTCCCAAAACGTTACAGTTGATCTCCACCTGTGAGTGAAGAACTAACGTTATTCTGCCGATAAACTATCAGAGTTGTTTGCTAGGTTTTAGCTCTGTCAGTGTCTGCAGCCATTCTGTGCCTTATGTCCAACATGACCTTTGACCTCCTGTGTTTCTTGGCTGTACCAGAAAGGGGCAGGTTACCATCTGGACCTGTTCTGGGTGGCTGTTCTGATGATAGTTTGCTCCTTCATGGGTCTGCCGTGGTACGTGGCCGCCACCGTCATCTCCATCGCTCACATCGACAGTCTGAAGATGGAAACAGAAACGTCAGCGCCCGGAGAGCAGCCCAAGTTCCTGGGCGTGAGGTGGGCACAACTCAACACATCGAGCTTGGTGTCTACATCCGTCACAAATCATTTATAGATTATTGTCGGTGTTTTAATCTGAATTGATTCTCACATGATCTTCCTCAGACAGGGGCTGAGTTGAGGGGGATGAAGGGGGTTTACATCCCACTTATTAAACTCAGCATCATTCATTCTCAACTTCATGAAGACGGAAACAAAAAAATAAAGTTACTTGAATTGAATAGAGATAGTGATGACATGTGTGTTTGTTTCGGTTTTTATAGATGTGTGTGTCTTTTCTCTAAATGTCTTGTTGGTGGCGTCCTCGGGAGCCTCCTGAGGCTTCAGCTGTCAGCTGAACTAACAAACCTGCAAGAAGCATCGATGTCTGTTGACGTAGAGAGCTGACATCCTGGTGAACTTCCTAGCAGCTCAGCGGTTGTCTTTGTTTTGGCTAAATTGTCTGAGAATTTGTGAAATGGACCTGAATCAGTACCAGTGTTATTTAGGATTGCTAAGCTGCTTTGTGAAAAACACGAACAAGTAATGCAAAGGGTTTTATCACCATTCATGTGTATGATGGAAACCTGGAGGAGCTAAAACTGACATGAATTCACTTGATGTGTGTGGACAAAATGTGCTAAAAGTGACTAATGACATATTGATCTAGTGACTAATGACATATTGATCTAGTGATTAATGACATATTGATCTAGCGAGTAAAGGTGTCCAGTCCTCACCATGCTTATCACATTAGACCAAGCAGCTAGCATACATCTGGTATTCTGATAACCACCATCAGTTTGTTCTTCTTCTTGTGTTGCAGAGAGCAGAGGGTCACTGGAGTGTGTGTGTTCATCCTGACTGGACTGTCTGTCTTCATGTCTCCTATTCTGAAGGTAAAACCATCACATCACGCTTACCCATTACTATCTGTCATACTAGTGCTTCAGTGTCTCAACGCCGTGCTAACATTTAATCAGAGACTCTTAGTGCTGTAGTAACAAGAGAGGCGTCAAATCAAAGTAGATCATGAAGTAGATCATGAAGTAGATCCCCCCTCCCAAAAATGCAGATTACTGCTTAATAAACCAGAGTGGTGCTGATAATCATAAAGGGGACATACAACTGAAATAACAAAAGTGGCCTCTGTGATTTTTCGCTAATGTTCCAGGAAAGAGAAGCTAAGTAAGTAGGCTGTTATTTCTGCGTCAGTCTGGATTCTCGCCCCACCCAGTCAGGTACACTAGCTAAGGTTTAGCACCAAACCTCCCATCTGACTTTGTTCTTCTGCTCTTCTAATTGATCTAAATCTTGCAAGGGAGATCTGATTTAGGACTGAATCAGTTATCAGTCCAGTTTTAGCAGTTCCACATGACATTGTTGCATCTGCTTTGATCCATTTATCTGGGAAGACACCTTCTTCAGGTTGATTTGTTTTGTGCTGTTCAGTGAAATGCCCAGTCATGTCTCTGGAGTGTAAAAGCACATTGTTGTTTTTCTGAAGGAACTGAGCTCACAGGGATCACGTCTGATGTGTTTTTGATTCATTCTGCCCAGTTCATCCCGATGCCTGTGCTGTATGGAGTCTTCCTGTACATGGGGGTGGCCTCTCTCAATGGAGTACAGGTAAACGTCATGATGACAGAATGTGAGTGTATGTTGAGTCCAGCTGAGGAACCAATCATGCTCCAGGGTGGTGCAACATCTAAAGTTTGCTTTTGATTGCATGCAGACGTGGGTGTTTTACCACATTCACTCATAGCTGGAGGATTTGCACCACTGTAAAGCTTCCTCCTTCTGCCTTGTGAAGTTCTTATGAGGCTTCATAAGACTAATTCCTAATACTTACTGTGGACTGAAGGTGTTTTGATCCAAAAGTATTTGAACAACAATACCTGTTTTTTAGGTTTTATCTCAGCACTTTAATTGTACATGAAATGATGCAATAACAGTGAAGATTAAGAACAAACCTTCAGTGTTTTCAGCCAAATTGGAAAGAATTAGACAGTCAGCTCCCCTGACGTCACTGTTCACACTGGAAAGGACACATTGTTGTATGTTCCCTAGCTCCCTAGCTCCCTAGTTCCCTACGCCATCCTATCATGTCTGTTTGCTCTCACTAGTTCATGGACCGTCTCAAGCTGCTCCTGATGCCGGCTAAGCATCAGCCTGATCTGGTGTACCTGCGGCACGTTCCCCTGAGGAAGGTCCACCTCTTCACCTTCATCCAGATTCTCTGCCTGGCTCTGCTCTGGATCCTCAAGTCCACTGTGGCCGCCATTGTATTCCCTGTTATGGTAAGAGCCGTTTACATGAGGGTCCGATCGATCTGGACTATTGAAGCCTGATACTGATGTTTTTCTACTGAAGCTACAGATAGCTGATATTTTGTGCCGGCTCTGTTGTATGCAGACTTCAGTGATTTCACTCGTCTAAAGAAGATAAAGATTAAAAAAAACGCCATCCGCAGGGTTAATAGTTTGGCCAGTGAAAAAACGAATACTAACTTGTAACTTGTACTTTGAAGTACTTTGTACTTTGAAGGTATGAATTTTAAATGTAAGGAGTAAAAAGTATTATTTTTTTCTTGAAAATGTAATTGAGTACAAGTATACAAACTTAATAATACTTGAGTAAAGTACAAATCCCCTAAAATAGTACTTAAGTATAGTAACAAAGTACAATTACTCAAGTACTTTACACCCCTGGCTAATATGAATAGAGTACTGCACATAGAGTATCATTACATCAATATAACCAGAGTGTTGACGTGGGCTTGGACCTTGCCGATATATCGTCTAACCCTAATTTACTTTCATACATGCATGTGAACACACACACACACACACACACACACACACACATGCATGCACACGCATATGCACATGCACATGCACACACACTGATCCTGATAGGGACACTTTGTCTCTGTCCGGTATTTGTACCTCCCCATGTGGAACAATGGACTCGTGGTTTTGGCTGCAGGCCAGAGATAACGCAGCATTAAGGCGTCAGCTTGACATGATGAGGCTTCACGCATGACTGCACTTATCCACTCTGATATGTGAGTGATAAAGTATTGATCGCTGTCCTCTACTTACTCATGGTTCAGGGTCACACTAATTTATGGTCAATAATACAGCTTGTAGACTTGATAGGAGTCTTACTGCACTTTGTAGTGTGGTTATGGAGGGGGCGGGCCACCGGTAGTGAGTCAGTTTCAGGGAGTGGGCGGGGTCAAAGTGGGAGGGAAGGCTTGTCATTGCTGATTGGTGTGACCCATATTCCATTATATAGCACATTTGAAAGATGTGTATGTATAGAAATATTGAGATTTATTAAATTCTGTAATGTACAAAGGTTGTAACATATTAAAGAGCAAGTTTATTGTAATCTAGTATATATTTATTTTATTTCTGATGATTTTCTTCTAATAGAAATTCTCATTACGACGGTTTTGTTTTAGCTACCAATCTACTAGCTGGATGTTCAGATGGCGTCGTTTCTGCAGCTCAGCGGACAAAAATTGCATTTGTGATGTTTTGTGTTCAAGTCTCATGACAGACGTGTTCAGTCACCCATTCAACAAATAATCCCTCATGATCCACTCAAATCCTTTTGCTTTGCTGGTTTCAGATCCTTGCTCTGGTTGCCGTCAGAAAGGCCATGGACTACATGTTCTCCCAGCATGAGCTCAGTTTCCTGGATGATGTCATCCCAGAAAAGGACAAGAAGAAGAAAGAGGACGAGAAGAAGAAGAAGAACAAAAAGCGGGGCAGCATCGACAGCGATGTTGAGGATGTAAGGATTGCATTCATTTATCCTCTCTAATTGCTCATTCCTTTTAATTGCTTAACCCAGCATGCATTGGGTGGAAGAGAGGGAAACACACCGGAGAGGTCGGCACAGATAGACAATCACACTCATACACTTGGGCGAGTTTCCCATCCACCTGACTTCCATGTCTTTGGAAACCATCGCCAACATGCTGAGAACATGTAAACTGAAGAGAGCCGGTCTGGTCATTTCAAGCCGGTGTATCAAGTGTAATCTCTTGTGGAATGACCTCCAACAGGCTGCCTGTCCAGAAACGAGCCAAAGGGAAAGTGATGAGTGTGTCTATGAAACTGGGTACCTCACTGAATGTTTCACTGAACCAAACCCATGATGCCTCAGTAAGGCTCAGTCGTAGCTCCCCCTCTACATCTGCTGTCACCACTGATCAGACCACCTCCGTCCTGATGCAGCGCTTCAGTCCTTGCACTTGCAATGACAGCAGCACATCCTGCAGTGTTTGCATCCTGCTACGGGGCTTCACCCCATCGACTCGACTGCCTTCTGAAGAAATGCAGGCGAACGCAAGGCACAGCAACGAGCACAGAGCCTCTTTCCCTCTTTCACCATGTCAGTTTCTTAACATGCTTTACATGATGGTACCTGCATCCACTCCAAACTCTGTAACCTTGCCATCACGTCTCTGGAGTCAGCCTCTACCCCTGCTCCCAGCTTTCTTCCTTTAGAGATTTGTAGCCTTTGATGCATGTGTTGTGCTGGATAATGCTACCATGGGATGCTAACCCATAGCAGGCCTCCTCCTAGCTCTGTTTCTAAGATGGCACATGGTCTTTCTCCTCATTTTCATCTTCCATACAGCAGCCCCTGAAGTCTAGAAGAGACATGAAATCTTATGGACTGTCCCTTCGTTTTAGTGATAATTTGCCTCCTCGGTGGCAATGGCACCAACATCCTGCAGGCTTTGTATTGGGTTCGGCCATGGTACTTCACTAGACAAGTAGACAGACTGATTTTTCAAGGGGTACAGTCCAATGGAAGGTCCCATTACTCTTCAATTAAGCACCTCTTCCTTCCTTGCTGTATCCTCTATAACGGGGTTGCTGTCAGGAAGAGGGAACAGGAACACAACAGGAACAAGCCTGGAGCTTCTTACACTTTCTTGCATTAGGAATTTGACTGTGACCTGGAATGAGGGGATGGAGATGTTGTGTGTGTGCTCTTGTATTTCCATATTTATGAAGAACAAATGATTTAAGGATAGCAAGATGAGGGAAATCCTCAGAAGTCAGGACATTTTTCTGGCCCTCCTTTCTACAAGGGGCCAAATGCCTCTCGAGGATAGAAAGATGAGGCAAATCCTCCAAGGTGAGGGCATTTTGCCGGTCTTCACTCCTTTAAGGGATTTATTTAGTTTTAGGATTTGAGTTTATGGTTAAGATTAGGATTAGGATTAGATCATGGTTAGGGTAAGGGTTAGGGTTAGCATTGGATTTGGTTAAGGGTGGTTTTAAGGGATTATCGAATAGGGTTAGGGTTAGGGTTAGTCAGTGAAGATCCTCAAAAGTATAGTAATCCAACCTTGTGTGTTTGTGCACCTTGATACAACATCAATAATAACTCAGCTTCACCCGAGGTCCGATTTCAGGATGTGTTTGTTTCCTCTGCTGTCTCAACAGTCTGACTACCCTTACAATGAGAATGTTCCCAGCATTAAAATCCCCATGGACATGATGGAGAAAGAGCCCTTCTTAGGCGATGAGGCCTCTGACAGTGAGTAGACCCTGACTACCTGAAACGATGGAGGAAAGCCCCCTCGGCCTCTTCCTCTTCCTCTCCTGCCTCCTTCCTCCTCTGCTGCCTCATTCAGAGTCTTTCGCTAAGAGGAGATGTTTCTCTCTGACTCACCGCTCGTCTTTCACTGCATGATATTAACACGTTTTCTTTCTGTTTCTTCACTTCCTCGTTCCTTCATGCCAGGCTGATGCCGGACTCCACAAACTTCCTACATTTCTCACTGACTTGCTTGATGTGATCTTTTCTGTTGTTAACAATCTCAACTTACCTGTTGTGTTGCTGTCATGGATGTTTTTAAGGGTCTTGTGATATTTCTAGCTTGTCGAGGAAAAATGTAGACGCTGCTTGTTGAGCTTGTTTGGGTATTCCATAAAGATATTTCAGTTTCATATCGATAGGTCTGCCTGTAGCACACCTACATCGACTTTTGGTATTTGCTGTTAATATACACATAACAGTTAAGGGATGAATTAGTCCTGGCCATTTAAGTTACGATTATTAGGCAAAGCTTAGATACTGATATTACACTATTGACTGAGTTGAGATCAATCAGAGGTATTAATTAGTGACTAATTCAACTAGCTAACTATAATTTGGCGACTACCCAAGTAAAAGTAAGAAACCCCGTCTGCTACACTAGAATAATAACTATCGTAGCACAACAGCAGTGCATTATCTGTACTGACAGACAGCCTGTAATGGAAACTAAACTGAACTGTGTGATACTGGTTAATCTAAGCCCTCTTGATGCTCCACAGGAGAGAAGTCCCCATCCTTCCTTGAACGACACACATCGTGCTGAGCAGCTCCGCTACTATCAGGCCAACTGCTTGTCCAGGTGAGTGCTGGGCGAGAGGGAAGCCACGGTGTTGACGGGTGGGAGGATGTTAGTAAGGGTTAGTGTGCGATTGGAGGTTCGCTTATACAAACACAGAGACAGAGCTGCTCTGGAGGCAGAAATAATCTCATTGGTCAAGTTAAACCTCAGTGGGCGGAGCCAAAGAAGCACTGTTTTTTTTAATTCTTTTTTTTCATTCATTCATGATGGCATTCATGATATTAGAAGGTCAGCAGGCTAGCTAGCTAGTTTACCTAGATAGCTAAAGACTAGTGTGGCTAGTTTGACCTTGGAAGGTCAGCTAGGTTAACTAGTTAACCTAGATAACTTAGTATGGCTAGATTACTTTTTTGCAGTCAGTAGCAAGAGTGCGAGGCTTCATAATATCAGTAATGCTACTTAGCTAGAAAAACTGTGGTTCTTTGGCGCCACCGACTGAGATTTAACTCAACCAATCAGATTATTTCTGCCTCCAGAGTAGCTCCGCCTCTAGAAATGTTGGTAGACTTAAAACTCCAGTCTGTGTGTGCATGTGCATTATGGACATTATCATGTACATTCAGACCATGAGTAGATATTGCATGAGTTACAGGTGTTAACATGAAATTAATAATATTGAAGTAAATGTTCCATAAGCTAAAGCCATGTGCTCTTACATTACATGGGTTGATTTGTGAATCCTTTGTGCCCCAAACTGCATCTTGAGCTATTTTTAGATTTCACTTATCCTTTAATCTCAGACCTTGATCTCCTGAAGATGCAAAATGCACATTTCATTCAGACAAAAGGAACAAGACACAAAACATCTTGCAATCATCTGCAGAAACAATATAAGTAAAGTCTCATCTGACATCGATGTGAACATTTTACAGCAGTGATAGTCTCGCCTCGGCCTGAATGGCTGGGAGACCTTGAGATGGTTCTGGATCAAGGCTACCTTGGGTTGAGAGAGACACATGGCCTGCCTCATGCTTATCTGCAACTGAATTAAGAGATTTAGTTTTAAAAAACATTGATATGAGCTTTAGCAGAACAACCTTGTTTCGTCAATATCTGGAGCAATCATTATGATGCACAACAAGAGATTATTGCGTCATCATGCCATGACCAGGATACATGGGTCACACATACAGCGTCAGATTTTGTTTCTGTATTACCCCATCTGTTCTACGACTGTAGGAATAATGCTGACTGACGTCGGAAAGGATTAGTGTTCAGAACAATGTGTGAAAAGCAGCTGTGGTCACAGGACATCTGTGATGCCAGTGACCAATGTGCGAGGATAAAAGATCTTTGTAATTCGTCCCCAAAAAGTGGGTAGTTGGCCTTGGTTCACATAACTTTGTTCCTGGCATAAGACTCCCTGACGGAGCAGTTTGGGACAGGGCTCAAATTGCAGCCATGCTCTGGTAATGATTACATTACCCTGCCCCCCCCAAGCTAATCCTTGTCTGAATAGGCTGAAGCCAAATTGCTTTGTAGTCAGACTGACCTGGCATACCACCAATCCATACTAACTGATAGAGTCCCTGCGTTGCCTTGAGAAACCAGGACAACTGTCCGATACACAGTCATGACTCCATAACCCCACTAACACACTACGACTTACTACTCCACCCTTCCAGACACAAACTAGTCTGATATCATCAAACTATACAAACTGGAGGTCAGATCAGTCAGGGTCAAAGGTCACGTTTGTCTCCCACTAACCACTGTGCTTCACCGATCAAAACCTATTCAATCATTTCAGTTCAGACACAGTTCTCATGTATTACATTTCATCACATACCATGTAGAACAATTCTTGTACCAGACAAGAAACTACAACAAGAAATTGGATCCACAACAATGACTTACATCAGAGCAGCTCTGAGCAGCTCAGTCACTAACGAGGATCCGAACACACCTGAACCCAATCAGGTCATCAATTAATTTATCTATTAGGAAGAAACGAGCAGCTCCTGGTCTGAGGGATGCAGCCCAGCTGGAAGTCACATGACTTGGAATTGTTCTGAAAAGGTTTTACTCTTCAGCTGTTGGAGGAGATGATCTAGAAACTGTTTGGTTGATTAAAGTTTTGTAAGACAACATGCTGATTTGGCAGCTTGGAGGCGGAGCTCCTCTGGAAGCAGGAATAATCTCATTGGTTGAGTTGAATCTGAATGGGCGGAGCTAAACAACCACAGTTTTTCTAACTAGCAACTAATAGAGTGGCGCAGGAAGGAGTCCTAAAACCTGGAAGAGAGTTAGCATTTTTTCACTTCCGGTTCCCTCGTCTCGAAGTCAATGGGTTTTTTGAATGGGTTTTTGGTTAGATGCCTGAAATAAGGTCTGTGGTTAACACAAGTTTAAGAGGTTTATCTCATAGAACAAAACGTGTAAGTATCATAAACTTTTGTTCCCACAGAGTTTAGTTTCTGCAATAATCCAAAATCCAATGCAAAAATCCCATTGGCTTTTTGTCGAGGGAACCAGGGCGATGCTAACTCCTGGGTTAGCCTACAAAAATACGTCATCCCTGCACCACTCTATATGGGAGCTAATATTATGACGCCTGTTGCTACTGACTGACAAAATGCATTTGAACCATACTGAATTAGTAACTGTAGAACTGCACTGATGGGTTTCTACTGTGTAACTCCAGAATCTGCAGCACCACTGCAGGAGAGATGCAGGATCAATAAAGGAGTACCTTCTAGTTACTTGCTGGACTCTGGTGTTGTCACCGTCCACCACCCATGTGCCACAGTTCACGACCTGAAATTCAAGTAGAAGTGCTTAGTCAACCGCCTCATCCAACAATCACATTTCTGTCTAAATAGCGAGACTGCCATTTCTCACCTATTCTCACCTAAACCATGTCTTCTTTCATGGTTGACTGTGACCTCTCGTAATATCACAGGGAAAAAAAATCCAACTCAAGAATATGAGCAGAACCCTGCAGGTTCATGTCAGACACAGAGGACCGCTCAGTCTTAAAGTCTATTAGGATTTCACCAGTTTCCATTTGAACACTTTGATGCACAACAGAGTCGGAAGGCAGCCTGGAGTTTGTGTGACATTTTCACAGTAGGAAGGTTGGAGTTTTATCTTCCAGGTATTCTTCACAAAGCCTGATGGTGAAATGCAATTAAAATTGAGTCTTTACCCTCTGAGGAAATATTACTTTTACTATCTCAAAGGGTCTAAATTAAATGTGAAAACCAGGATATGTGCCGGCGTCTGATTTGACCACACACTCTACAGCTCCTTCAGAAAGTGTTCGACCCCCTTGACTCTCTGAACTGACATTAGCTGCATGTACATCACAGTGACTCACAACGTCTCACTGGAGGCATCGACTCAAGTCCGTCCGCTAAACTCGCTGCTAACATGTGTCCTCTGTGTTGCAGCCCTGAGATGAGTCCCCTGAAGTCTGTGCCTCAGATCAGAATAGACATGGACCCAGACGACGAGAACTCCTTCTACTGGAAGAGCCGAGGGTCTGAAACCTCCCTGTAGAGCATCCGCTGCCTCCTCACCTCCTCAAGCACAGAAAAGAAAACTCTCTCCTGTTTTTTCCTGTCTTTTTTTTTTAAATGTTCTTTCTAAAATCCATTCCATGATCACAAGACTTTGTTCTTAATAAATGGTACAAAAAAAGGGAATACACAAAGAGAAGAAGAGCAGATGGAGTGGTGCAACGGGACGAAAACACTAAAGAAAACTCTTTTCCATGAAGGATCCATGTTAGAGGACTTCTGTAGATGTTCCTGTCTGACTTACTCAAACACTGATCAACGTAATTCCTTAATACTCTATGCAATTCCTCCCACATATCGCTGACTGACAGTAAATGCTGCAGCTCTTTCTGCCCGTGCATGTGATCCCTCCCTGCTCTTTTTATAAACATCACGTCTGAACTTTTATATGAAGTGAATTCTTCTAATGACGTTTTCCTGTAGCAGGAAAATCCTAATTTCTTTCATAGCTCTACCTCTTGTTCTAGATTCAAAGCTTGTTCTGATCGCAACATGTTGATTTTTGACACAGCATGGGGTTTTGATATTGTTACTTCTTTTAGTACCTTTAGTTGAAATGATTGAGATTAACTATTACAAATTATGTGAGAAATGTGTGCAGACTAGACGCACCGCACCCACGACACACTGAGTTAACTAACGGTGTTTGTTTTTGTGGGGCGGTTCATATTTTTATCACTTTTTGATGCAGTTTTGATTGCAACAACTTTTATTATTTCTATTAAGCGTTTTGTGAATCTTTCTTTGATGCGTTCGGTTCAAAACTTTTGTTATTTGTGAAACTGAAATCATACATTTTTCTTTTTTTTTCTGTTTTTCATGATTTTGTTGTGCATGTGTTGGTAACCTTTCTTCTTTCTTGTGTCCTTCAGTTTTCTTCCATTCCTGAGATACATAACCATCCGATTTTCCTCAGATAAACTCAACTATGATTTCATACCATATAATTGCTTGTGCTGCACAAAATACTTTACCTAAGTGGCTTATAAGAGAATGATCTGGGCTGAAATTCATTTGGTAATCACAAGGGACTATGAGCAGGAATCGGGATGGCGTCAGTACTTCGGTGTTAATTCTTTGCTGTCTCCGTCATCGTTGGAATTATCGAATGTGAAAAATGGGATCAGCTGTTTTTTTGTGTCATAAAAGAAAACGGTTGTTTTTAGGGTCTGATCTCAAATCTGTAAATGTGGAGAAGAAGAAGCTCCTCCAAATTCACTCCGTCTTTCCACTGTACAGGTAACTTGCATGTCCACAGCCACACCGTCGCATACAGAGCAGGTTTGTTGTAGGGAGACTTGAATCGGCCAGTATTACCTACACGATGCCAAACGGGCTGCTTGGCACTGCAGTGTCCCTGAATGACCCTCAAGGGCCTCTGCACTTTCTCACTTGGGCTTTAAAGGTCGATGGTGTTTGTCCTTTAAAGGCCAAGTGGGTCGCGGCCACGTGTCCACTAACCTGAGCACCACTGTGCACAAACTCCCTCTGTGTGTGATCGTCTTCCTTTGTAAATCATGTACATAAAGGCATGTTGGCACACACCAAAATGCACCAAGTTACTTTTACCATCATGGTCATTGTGTTTAATTTTGTTGTTGGTTTGTTTGTTTCAGATATCCATACATCAGCGCCGATAATGGTGTGATTTATACTCTGTTCTCCACATCAGTGTTTTAGCCATGAACAGCAAAGAGTGGAAACAAGTGTGACTTATGTCTGGGACATATTATCCGGGGAGTTGCTAGTTTAGGTATATTGTATAAGCATGTCGGACAAAAATCTATAACATAAAATGAGAAACTCAAAGTTAATTTTAGTGTATGAAATACTGATACATTTTTAATTAACTTTTTGTGACTTTTTAGAGCAGGTGAAATGGTTTATTTTAGAATTTATATTTTTCAAATGAAATGTATATTGAAAATAAACAATTATCAAACATACGAGGTGTGCTCCTTTTCTATCGGAGTGGACAGAACCGGCCCTGGGGTGAACGTAGTAAATCAGCTGTTATTAGTAGTTCATTTTATCTTACATGAAAGCAAATATAATTAGATTAATAATAATAATAATAATACAAATCAATTCATTTGGGAAAGAATATACAGTATACTTCAAACTATTCCTCAGATTATTATCAAACTATTTGTTTTGACAATATAAATTATGATACAATTTAATGTGGCATAAGATAATATCAATAGTACATTATGATACTACATATTTCTATATTGCACATGTAAGTCTGCAATCCATCTGTTAGGCCTCTTCATGCATCTTAAGGGAATTTTGGTGAATACGAAGAACAAAACATGGACTGGACTAGACTAGACCACTGAAATGAAATAGACTAGATATGTCTAGATAAGCCTTTTATCATCAATTATTGACACACACACACACACAGTTTTACAGCATCCTCGCCCACAGATGAGGCTGCTCCTGATTACTCTGACAGCAGCGCCCTCTAGTGTCTGTCCAGCAGAATCACAGATGCACATTACAGTCTCTCTATCTCCTTTAATATTTCACTCAGTAGGAGTTTGGTGACATCACTACCTGCCTGCAGACACGCTGAACTGAAGGTTGAGCTAAAAACAGGGTATTCACGTTCTTAGACACTTTAAAGTAATTTCCTTACTGATGGGGGGCAGTTATGATTAATACACAGTGATAATATTATTTAATAATTATTATTTAATTATTATGTATTGTTCCCACCACCCCATCAGCAATAATAAAAAATGAATAAATAACGTAAAATAATAATAACAACAACAACAAGAGAAGAAGAAGAATAACAAAAAAAATAATAATAATAAAATAATAATAATAGTAACCTAGTTGGTACGGACCTGGTATGGTCAATGTAATCTGATGGGTCACTATCAGCCCAAGGTTTGGCGCTGTCTCTTCAATCATATCAACAGAAAGCTGACACTACTCTAAAATTAAAATGAAATACTCATTATGTTACTTTTAGTTACATTACTTTACCTTTCTGGTCCAATCAGAAGCGTTGCAGTTAATCATCAACACACAGAAACAATTCATGAAATAACAAATGAATGCTGTGAACAATATCACGAAATGAAACCACTAGAGGACGAACAAGAGCTGTGTGAGAGAAATAGAGTAGAGGAAATGTGTGTGTGTGTGTGGTGGATGTGTGTGTGAATATATAGGAGGGTAATCACAGACAGACAGTGGTGAAAGAGAGAGAAAAGGATGGAGGGAAATTACTGTTCATTACGTACAATACAATATTTTCCTTGGAGGGATGTGGACCGCTACCATAGAAGAAGAAATATAGAGTAGAAGAGAATAGATGGGCATCCCACCTGACAAGATAAGTGTGAACTGCCAGTAGATGTCTTCTGTATTATCAAGCTGGTATCTCTCTGCTCAAGGGGAAAGAAAGCAGTATAGAGCAAATCACCATAGTAACTATAATAACCATAGTAACTATAGGCAACAGGCGATCTTTTCAAGTCCGACTTCTTCGATCAACGGCCTTCAAAGAATGGCAGCTTCTTCTTTTAATATTATGATTT
>CABFOQ010042346.1:0-17862 GCA_900660455.1 Gephyroberyx darwinii
TAAAAATTGGATGAATTAACTATAATGTACCATAAGGTCCACACAACTAACAGTGAGTCAGACATTAAACACCACTTAGTTTACTGGGCCAATAGTCCACACAGGAAGAGGCTGAATGTTATTAGGGAAGCAAGATTCTGAGATCAGCCACCACCCTTGGATCAGCGCTTTCTTCTGGAAAGGTCTGAGATGGAGATTTGTTTGTGAAGCTATTGTTCTCTTCCCTATAGGGGATTCCTCTTTTGCACAAGCATTGCTGCTCCTTAGTAGAGAAGCCACCACACCTATGTCTTCAGGATACTTGAGAGAAGCTCTGCTCCATAGTATGCAGGCTATCTCTTAACTAGAGTGGAGCAGCAGCAGCTAGAAAGGACACAGATAGAGGCCTCTCTCACCAATGATTAAGCAATGGCATGAATACCAAAGTCAAAGATCTCACCCTGATTCTGATGTTTGTTTGTGTATCCTTGACTTTCCTGTTTTTCTCCCCTGCTGTGATTCTTTCTTTGATCTGCGCACCACCTCTGTCCATCTCCCTGTCGTCTGTCAGCACTGCATTTACATAATGACACGGAGATCAATAGAGTTCAGCACTGAATACAAATATGCCGATGTATTCCTCCCTGAGAAAGAAAAGGCTACAGACTATTTCTCCTCATCATCCCTCTCAGTTGAACTGAGCTGCAAAATACTCTGATTGAGGTTGAGGCAGAGGAGGCCTCCAGGATGGAAACTCATTCAGAGTGCACTTTCCTTCTGTACCTTCAGAGCTGGTTGTGTGATTTCACCCTGACAAACTAAAAGGCTATAAGGTCGGTCCTAAATGCAAAGAATGTTTTGTCAAAGCCATGTATATAAAGTTAAATAAAATGTTGTAATACATTAACAACAGAAATGTAATATGGGAACGAGATTCAGGTCAGTATTAAGGTTGCACAATATATTGTCAATACCCAGCCAATAAAGGGGAAAAATGATCATTATTAGTATGAGAATTTTAACCTATAAAATGACATGTTTTTGTCAAATGTTACCAAAGCACAGCAAAGATGTTAAGTTTGAACTTGATTTAAAATACTCTCTAAACTACTCTCTACTCTGCTCTACTATAGGCATACAAATACATGCATACACTGCCTATTGGTATCAGGAACAATAAAATGAGAACTAATGCACATCCAAAACATATCAGTGCATCACGTAATAGATACTACCCCTTTGGCCTGGCTTGCACTTGTAAAAAACATTGTAAAAAAAATAATTTCCAAACAGTAAACACATACCTAAGAAATTGTTGTTGCACTGAATGACGTCTTCCAAATATTAGGTCTGAGGTTTTGCAACACAGACTAACACATTGCTCCACAAGGCATAAAAATATGAAACATATGAGCGTTCCCTCTTTTCCCCTCAGTAATACATGATGTAACGGATACACGTAAAAGGGTGGGCTAATAACTCAATTGGAGCAGCGGCCTCTTTTTCCTTTTAACACGACACTGCACCTGATGAGATGGGAAGATAGCAGAAGGGCTTTTTTCCAGCCTGAATTCCTTGGTCTCTTTCCACTGGAGACTCTAACGCCACTGGATCATGGAAAGGCCATAAATGCAGCGGATGACTTTGTTACCATGTACAAACAAAGGACACAAATCAGCTCAATGAGTAACCACATTCAGACAGGTCACTTATTCCATGCAGTGTTCTCACTGGGGGTATACCAACAGACTGTCTATGTGTTTTAGTAGCTGCAGTGTACAACACAACATACCGGGTCACTGATGTAGCGGACAACATTGCTTATCTGGCAGAAATGAAAACATACATATGAGTTTGTTTGTTTTTATGATGAAGCAATGAACTGTTACTGTGAATTGTAGTGCCAAGTTGAGCCTTGGGGCTAAACAGTGGATGAACCATATGCATCTTTATGACAAAAACTAGGCAGAATAACAAAAGCTGCTTCACTCCTGTGTTCTACCTTGATGACATACACGTCTAGCCTCGAGTGGATGTGTTGCACACCGCAGAGCTCACTGCTCCACAAAGGTATCAGTGCTGCCAGATAACCTGCCCTCTACAGAGGCACTATTGTCCCTCAGTGAAACCAAAATCCTCCAGCTCGCCAGCTCACTAAAATCTCTGCCACTCAGACATGGTGCAGTTTATCAAAGCTGGGAGGGAGGGGGAGAGAAATTCTCCCTCAGCTCCCACGACCCCAACCCAGAAGCCATACCTCCAACAATGGCTCTAGCAGATGGAAGTCTGGGAAGGTCATCAGAGGTAGGTACTTCATAGACTACACTAGCAGCAGCAGCAGCAGCAGCGGCAGCGGCAGCCCTCTGGACCCTAAAAACCAGACTAGAGATTCTAGGATTACAGAGGATCATAACCTATATTTCACTGCCGACATCCATCTAATCCCAGAGAGTGGGCTTTAATGAAAAGAAAAGATATGGTTTTCTGAAAGTGATGGAAAAAACAAGGTGATTGATGAAGGAGTTTGCCTTGCTAGATTCCAACACAGTGGAAAGGGAAAATCACTTACTCCCGAATGCTGGACTGCATTGCAGCAATAGATGGAATCAAAACTTGCCATGTTTCAGCTGTATGGGCAACTTTTGCAGGGGTTCAAGCATGCAGAAACGAAGGGAACTGGACTTCACCCATATATTATCTCCCAATCTCATTCTGTCGAGGACTAGAATAACCCATTAACTCTGAAAAAAGCATATTGATATAAGCGGGTTATCCGGTGCCCACGCAATCCTGGGAGCCTGGCATTGGGGATTAAAGGTTTAGCCGCTGACATTTCCCTGTGATTAGTTTGATCTGTCACAGGTTATCTCATAGCCCAGTTAGAGGGGCCCTCAGGCAGTTCCGCCTCGTATCTGCACTCCGGCAGCTTGGAAGAGGGACAGATAGGACACTGAAAAGGTAGAAGAGTTCTAGAAATATCTGAGTGGATGTAAAAAACCCAACCCTTGTTCATCTTCACAGTACAATGCCATCCAATAGTCACAGACAGAAGGAATCGATGCCATGTCAATTTAGGATTTGATCCTGTAAGGTTTTCCTTCTGGTTGGCTGCTGAATGAAATTGTGGGTCTTATTAACAACCTCCCTGCAACACCGCCAATGTGCAGGACGAGGACAGTTTCTGTAATTCAGCAGGTCCTACCTGACGCCCACAGCCACCCATCACACCCTGCCAGGCTGTCACTGAATCGACTGACGGGTGGGCTGTCGGTGGGAGAGAGCACTTGCTGCTGAGTGCATTATCAAATCTCAAATTCATCTCCAAGAGGGAGACTGTGGCCCATAATGTCTTCCCCATGCAGCATAGCAACATCCAATAAATATGTTCAGATCCCCCTGAGAGAACAAAAGCAGGACATTAAGTTCACCACATTACTTCCTACGTCAGTTTGTCACTAGCATAGGAAGTAATGTGGGTGACATTGGTACCTCAGGGAGGTTTTTTTTCAATCATCGAACTGACACCTGAAAAATATATATTTCAAGTGCATTTTACTGAGGAATAGCCTCTGTCATCCATTCTTAGGTTTCATATTGAGTTAAAGTTAATGGATAAGCCAACTGGATGGCACAATCTGATTGTCATACTGTGGCATACCGAAGCTTTTTCTATTTCTCTAATAAATAACTCAAATGAATTAATGTATTACTTGTGTTTATTTAGGTGGAAAACAATCCATAAATCCAAGCATTTATTACTTGCCTTTTTCAGTTTGGCCAAATGAGGGGAGTGGTGATCCCACAGGGAGTTAAACGCAATTTGACACCTTGTTCGAATCATTTTGAGTATTTTGGACACTGTGTGCTGAGAAAACACTATGTGCCACATAGAAACATCTGTCTCAGCCCCTGGCCAAAAACAAAAACAATAAAAAAAAAAAAATATCTCAAACCATATGGTGGGTCTCACATTTCCCTGGAAATGGAAAACTGAATTAGTTGCCAGAAATAAAAATTAATTAAAACAAAATATACTACATACCATAACTGTCATAACAATTGCTGATTTTTGATGTTTTCTGGTTTTCATGTAATCCTAGAGTCCTTATTTAGGAGACTTTTACGGCCGGGTAAAATGTGTGCAGTCTGGTTTGTTTAGCAGCCCAGAAATATTTAGGGACTCTGTCTTTTTGGCTCACAAACACATTTGATTTGTTATGTTTCTCTGAACACCGGCGATGGATGGAACTTGCTGGAGCGGGCAGGAACTTGCACGTGTTAACTCTCTAGGGCATTCTGGGAACAACTCTGCTTATCTGCTTATGAGGAGGACCAACAGTGTAATGAGTGTGGACAATGATGATTTATGAAAATAGGAAGTAAAGGTCATGAGGGATTAAAGTGGGTCCCTTGGCCACTTTCTCTCCTGACACCTGCCCTTCCTGAGATCTGACCCATACTGCACGGCTCGTGTTGTAATGAGTGAATGTGGAATGGGTTTTCTTTTGAATTTTTCATTTGAAAACATGACACTAACAGTAACATTTCACTGATATGAACCATTGAAATGCATGATGGTTCCTGTTTGATTTAGTTTATTCAGTAAAGACTTCTTCAAGACTAATTTATATCACATATAGTAAAGTGAATATTTGTGTTAAACCTTTAAAACAATAAGACATCAGTTTGGGGAATGTCGAGTGTTATTGAAAACGTTAACAATCATTGGAGTCACAGTCAAAACAGCGCTGCTATGTCTTTTTATAAGCACAATAGTTCTATGACCTTTACTTCAGGGCCAGCAGAAAGCACTTTAACAAGTAGACCAAGAGAATCCAAGAGACTGGTTACTACTTCCCTTCATCATTTATTGTTTATTTCATACCACACTTACCTGGTTTGCTACAAGGTGTAAACTTTTCAGTAGAAAAAAACTGCCTTCATATTTTGATCTAATTTCCTTTGAGGATCCAGTGCAAATTGTGCACATGCATAACTGCTTGTCATGCAGGAGGATGTCCAAAATATAGAGCTAGCTATATAGCTGAGTAGGCTAGAGAGCGAAAGCAAATCTCAAATGAGAAAATCTGGCAATGTCAATCATCAATGGAGGTCCAAAGTACAAGAAGTTAGCATATGAATCAAATGTACTTGTATTTTGTGTGCGCGCGCGTGTGTGTGCGCGTGTTTGTGTTATGAGGTTGCACGGTCTCCCAGTTTAAATTGAAATTTTACCCTCAAGTAGGTCAAAGAGTGTGTATTACACACTGTTCAGGGAAACAATACTCACACCATCTGCTCGCATAATTCCTAGAAACGTTGCAAAATAAAAAAACAAAGTTTCTCAATAAACTGCAAATAAAACGATGCCAGCAATTGCACAATACACACCCCTTCCCCGCAGCATCATCAATCTGGTGCAAATTTGCGTATGTTGGGTCGTGAGTTAACAGGGCAGGGATGCGTATTTGCGCAGCGGGCTACACGTCCTGCGCGTTTCCGAAATACATACGACTATATTTTCATTATCAGCGACTGGGAATAAAACTTGAAGCCGCTCGGGTAACCTATGCCAGGTCACAGTCTAAACACGAGAGGCTGTGAGAAAGTTTTCCCACGCTGGATCAAGTTTCTCTGTGTGGTTGGATAGTTTGTGATTAATTTGGTAATGTTAGATAAACAGGAAAGCCCTACTACTGTCAATACTGTATACCAATACTAATACTACGTAGTCACGTACATGTAAAAGTTCCCTCACATACCTTTCTTTTCCGGCAAAAGACAGGAGCCCACGGAGAGCAAAGAGGTGAGAGTGATCCAGATTTCAAACTGTGTTGCCATTGTGTTTTCAAAGCCCTTCGTTCGTCCACCGCGAGTGAAAAGGTGTCATTCCGCGCCGGTAAGACAACAAGATATTCCGCTATATTAAAACTAAGTTTTCGCAAAGTAAAATACTTTTTTCTTTTCCTGGGAAGCTCAAACTTTGACAGCTCCTCCTCCTCTCTCGTATATCTTCAGCAGTACGAGGCGCTTGGTGAACCACGGAGAAACGACTGGCTCCTCTGACGTCAGCAAGAGGGAGGCATGATGCATTTCTCTAGCCTCTCAGGTAGGAGCAAAACAGGTCTGGTTTAATAAAATTAGTAAGCACTGAAACTATTACTACTGCAGTATACTGCTTTAGTTTCAGTACTTCATGTGGCAATAATGTAGACTTAATTCGGAGTCATTCCTGGGAGGGCTGCTCTCAGTGATGCAGTGGTAAATAAAAAAGTGAGTAAACGATGACCTCCAGCCTGAGCATCATATGGTAAACAAGTTTTGGGCTTCAATCGGGCCATCTTGTGTTTCTCTCTCAGCCGTGGTTTCTTCCATTGCCTACAACCGTAAAGCCCTTCTTTGTTCAGTTTCCGGCGTATGGTACCTGAAACCATTACTGCAGACCTCTCCAGGTCAGCCTTGAGATCTTTGGATGTTATGCAAGGTGTTTTTTCAATGGCTGATGAGATCAATTTTCCTCTTACCACCACGTCCTGGGAGATTCTTAACAAATCCATGAGCAGCAAATGTCTTAATAACACTGCAAACTGTGGAAACTACAACCCAAGGTCTCTAGAAATGGCCTTATAGCTTTGTGAATGCTTATGTTTGGTTATGATAGATAATAGATAATAGACAGACAGACAGCTCTTTTCTCTTGACCATTTTCACAGATGACCAGGGAAGAAGAACAGACTGTTTTATTACTTTAAAATTGATTCATTTATACAATGTGGGCACCTGCAACCTGTCATAGGTGAGTACAATTGCAAATGAGAATCTATTTCCTCCAACAAAATTGATTTGAATGGTTTATAGGGTGCCAATAATTGATTCTTATTGTTTGATCATGTGCTGTAATAAATCGATATATAAATGTGTGAAGACCAAAGGTTGTTGAAATGTGCTCATTATTTTTGCAGTAGCTCACGCTGGGAAAATAAATACTTGATTTGCTGTCATTCCAAGGAGTGCTGCTCTAGGATAACTGGCCAGGTCTTAGCCATGACCGGAAACAACAACAGAAAAAAAACGAACTGAGATCACCACACATTATCTGAGCTGAAGCTTGATAAACGAGGCCCATCCTTATATGATAAGAACAACTTCATGAACTTGATAAAGAAGGCTACACTCTTTATGATTTAACCAATACGCAGGTTCTGATGTAACCATCCCTGGGGCTATTTTAGGTGAGTACTTAGGTAGAATCTGTACCTTGGGTATTACAGGAAAGGCAGAGGTAAGGTAGGTGAGTCACTGGGGCTGTCAAGCATGACCTCCCATCACATATGCTTCAGTGGATTTGTCCCACAACACCTCCAACAGTAAGTTCCTCCTCCTAAACCCTCATACAGTATTGTGTTGTTGATTTACCTGTATGGAAAACAATTATCAGCTTCGGTGTCATACAGTGGTTGAACGGACAAAATGTCTAGACTGTTGACAGAGTGTCAGTCCGATTGGAGTCGAGTCTAAATGGACGTCAAGTTGTTTGAATGTGTCTGTACATGTACACAGATCAGACTCTATGGGGACAGGAGTGATAGAAACCATTTTTCATGCTGGTCTTTATTTCATTACTGCAGCCTAATGGCTCAGCAAATCGTCTTTCGTTGTACTGTCAGAGGAAGAGGTTATTGTGTTGGGTGAAATTATGACCATTCTCCTCGCAGAGAAATTACCTAATGTGAGGGTAATGTTTCACATAAGACAAAACAGCAAGCTATTTTGAGAGCACTGTGGATGTGTTGCAACTGTCAGTTAGATTGTTCCAGGGCCTGTCATTGGGAAATGGAAAAATGTCCATGGCCGCCGTCATTTGGATAAGTCAGAGGAAAAATATTAACTGAAGAAGTGCAATTAAGTATGACACTTCTCAAGGTTATTCACTTCTAAATGGTGCACGTCTCATCAAAAGGATCAAGGGAGGTCAAATTTGTAGTAAAAAGCAAATTTCAGCGTCACTTCGGGGTCTTCACATTAATTCAGTCTCAATGCTTTTAAATGTTTTGAAATCAAGGTTACACACAGCCTACTAAGCCACAATGGAGTTTCGATAAAAACAATCATCTTGACTTCTCACTCTTGGCCGATTTCTAAACCGCTGGCCGACGTCTCAAATGTGAAATGCTCCAAAACGAGAGACGATGAAGTCCCGGTTGTCATAGTACCTCATATCATCCTTCACCGCTGTCCCAAGGCTCGGTGGTTTTTGCACGGGCCTACCCAGAGCCTCGCACCGCAGCTGTCTGTCAGCCAAGCAGAAACACTAAACAAACACACAATAATGACCGGACCACTGGGGATTCTTGAGAGTGAGAGTAAAAAGATAGCAAGAGAGAAAGAGAAAGAGAGAGAGCAACAGAAAGAGATTGAGTGAGAGAGAGAGCGAGATGACAGCTACTGGCTGGTTAAGTAAACACGTCCCACATTGCAATGTTTTCACTTTTTCACTCTCTCATCAACTTTTAGTCTGCACCCTGCACCGGTGTTCGGTAAACTCTACAGCAGAAGGCTTAATAATAATAACCAGCATCTTATCCCTCTGCCTAGTTTAGGAGCATGTGTTCATACATGCAGTGCAGATTTAATACTTGAGTTCTTTCAAGTGCAGTAAAACCCATACAAT
Organism: Gephyroberyx darwinii; assembly: GCA_900660455.1. Lineage (NCBI taxonomy): Eukaryota > Metazoa > Chordata > Actinopteri > Trachichthyiformes > Trachichthyidae > Gephyroberyx > Gephyroberyx darwinii. Next base: position 8,651 of record CABFOQ010042346.1, read on the forward strand.
TTAATAACACACATCTATCAAGACTATTAACTATTGTTGATACAAGGAGTCAATTAAGTGGTTCAGTGAGGCAGAAAGGTTGTGCGACCGTGTTGGGAGGCGAGATAACTTGATGTGCATGACAGGGCCCAGCAGGACCAGCAACATCTTAGTGATTTGTACACTTCAGGAAACATAGGAAAGCACCAAGCCGACGCCCCCTCATTATTTCTCCTGTTATATGGAGAGTGTTATACATGACAGGAGATGAGATTGTGCTGTGGAGGAAGGGGAGACGAGCACAACATATGGGATCATATAAGATCCACTGTCACTCGAAGGCACGGCATCTGCTGCATCGGACGTTACACCAGGGGCGTTGCAGAGAATGAATATGACACCAGCCACCACCACCGGTGAACTTGGTTGGTGTTTTAAGTTTGAGGAGTTTTTGACTCTCTTTCAAAAAATGATTAATAGCAGAAAATCAAAACAAGTCATGGTTTTGGTTTGACAACGACAACACTTTAACAGACCGTGTGTGTGTTGAGAGATATTAAATGATGGAACTCCTCGATTTTGGTTTACAGTTTGCTTGTTTTGAAACGTTTTATTTTAGGCGCTTGTCATGGTTGTCATATCTCTGACATGCGAAACAAGGCCCGGATTAGATGTGACTGAGTCCATACACCCTCAAAGCTTTAATTAATACCTTGCTAAATCCTGTTTTGAATGGTATGTTTGGAAGGCCTCGGGCGCTTAAAACAAACCCTCAACTACCAATTAATTAGGTTTAATTAGGGGAGCCAGTGAGATTACCTGATATTTTACCATCTGCTCCCCTCAAGGCAATCCTCCTCCAGCTAAGTTCAAATAGCAAAGGGAAATGTTTCAATTAATAAACAGATAGTTATTTTGTAATAATTGAGTGAGTGCATTTTCATTTTATTGAATCATTTGAATGGGAATTTTGTGTGCTGTGGGTGGTGGTCTGAAAATATATATGCCTTAGCCATCATGTCTCTCTCTTTCTTTCTCTCGCTCTCTTACTCTCTGTCTCTCTTTCTCTCTCACACACACACATTTCTCTTACTAAGGAGTGTTATAAAACCCGTGCCCTGTCTTCTTCTGTGTTTTACCATTTCCTGACAAGGTCCCTGGTCTCTGGCCCTGGGCCAGTTCACTTGCCAGAGCATGTGGTCTCCATGGCAGCCCATTGGGTTACACAGTAAACACCTCAAAGTAAATGAATGAACCTTTTTTAATCCAATAGGAATCCCGTTCTCGACTTTACCAGTCACATCCTGTTTCAGTCCATGGAACACCTAGTTCCTACCAGAAAGTCCTACCACAATCAGAATTATTTCCTTAAGGTCCTGAAGATTCAGGTTTCTTAAGATGATCTTGGTACGTGTAATTTTGGTTTATTACATTATGTGTCTGTAGTGATTATCACTTTCTATAGACACACCCAGAGAGAGAGAGAGAGAGAGAGATTTGCACCTTATGTTGGTTATAAATTATGTTTACATGCCGATGACCTCAAAGTCATCATTATATCCTAATAATTTAACACCATTGTTTATCTCTCCACCGATAGTAATGTGAGTATGAAGACCTTAGCTATGATTGCCCTTGCCAATACCCTCTCTGCCTGTCATATCAAATGAATGTCATGTCAGTTTCTTGGTTCATTAGTTTGTGTGAGGTTGATTCAGCTTCCCGTGTGTCCTGTATAGTCTGAGGATTACAGGCAAACAGCTGGTGGCCTGGTTCCTTAATGAAACACCGCCATCTAGTGGTTTGCTTGAGACATGCTGTCCATCTATTGAAAAATGCTCAAATCTGTTTCTACATTCTGCCAGGTAGTTTTCATTCCTGCTGTCTGACCAGGGGCTGATTTAGACCTGTGACCCCGAGTGAAAGCAATTACTTGGTAGTATAGAAAACCAGCAGTACTCTGGACCCGAGGACCAGGATTTGAGGACCACTGATTAGGCCTATGTTGCACATCCCAAAGAGAAGCTGAACTTCACATTCACTATGAACTAGGAGCTCTAAATGTCTTCTATTGCCAGTCGGGACGCTGCTTGGGTCCTTAGGCCTGGGATCCATACAGTGGGGTAAACTGGAGACGTAGACGTAGCCTATGGCCCAGATAAGTGACAGTGTTTGTTCCAGGCTCACAATGTGCTTATTGCAGCCCCAGTAACCAGTTAATTAAATTACAGGAAAATGATATGAGCAATAACTAAGGTGGGTAAATATTGGTTTATTCACTGAGTCGTTAATAAAACTGTCCATGTCCAGGTGTACACACCTATTCCTGTTTCTCGTAAGGTGTAATGTAGGTTTCATTCCACATAAGGGTTATTTGGAGCAGGTTTCTCAAGGCAGAAGAATTTATCGCTTATAGGTCAGTGAAAGTCCTTGAATCGGTTGTATATCTAAATCCCATCAGGGCTTTATGAAACACGTCTCGTCCCATGTGCTGTGATAATTGCACGTGAAACGCGCTGACGGTGCTGAACAATGTTATTTCATCTCGCACAGACTCCATAGGGCAGCTCTCATGATGCTGCCAAGTAGCGCTGCGCTGCGTGTGAGAAATCAAAGCGCAGGCGTCGAGTCGGGAGGGAGCCTATCTTGCGCAGACTACTGTACATGGCCATTGACGCTGCTGGATAGATGTAGCCCTGATGTAAATAAGAATGGCGAGGGCAGCGGGTCTAAAATGCTGCGTTATCTCAGCTTGACATCGGAACAGTTTACGCCATCATATAGGGAATTTACAAAACACGGGGTCGTTTTCTTCGTTTTCATCTGAATCTGCCTTGACAGCTCGCCTGATGGTTTTCATTTGACACAAGAGCCAAAGCAGACGGGCGGCTTCTTCTAATAAACACTCGGGAAAAACGGGTCATTATGACCTTAGTATCCTCCAGTAAAAGAAAACCATCGGATTGCTTTTACGCGGCAGCATTCTGCTTGCATTTTTTGCTTTGGGTTTCATGTGCCGTGTCCGGAGAGGAGGATCATCAGTTCAGCGTAGAGGTAAGATAAACGGCCTTCACTGTTTATCATAAATGACCGTGCTCTCTCCTCCAGATCATCTGCCTCTGCGTGAAAAAATAACATTGACCCTTGACGTTATCCTTGGGCAGGCCACATATTTAGAGACGTTGTAAGCCTATGTGGACCGCACACGCACTGAGCAGCAAAAAATATCGCGCATTCTTTATTTTGTAGGGTGCAATGAAACAGAAGGATGCTCGTTTGAGTTTATTACACTGCGGTCCATGAGCGGAACTGATCCAGCCCCCTGATCCCCAATGTACAACCCAGATATGATTGCACTTAGTAGTAGTCTATTACAATGCTCAGAGTAGACATATCAAAATATTTTCATTGAGATGTGCTTCATGATAACCACACTTTTTGCACATAGCAGTGAAGTCACACTTGCTTATTTTTGGCAGCATCATGGAGTTGGAGGAGATTAAACATTTACAAACCCAAGTTGCATAATAGGATTTAATATCTTGTACCTTATTAATTGCTGTCATTTTCATCCGCACCACAGGCACCCCTCCCTCATCACTCTGAAGAAATTAAATGGTGGAATTGACAGTGACACAGACTCTCACACATATCATTATTCAATTTCATGGCTCAGTGAAATCTCTCAGAGATCTGCGCCTTTCAACAAACACAACACACAGGAAACACACCCACAGGGGGGAGAGAGAGAAAGAGAGAGAGAAAGGGGATAAACAAGGCGTTTAGCTCAGCAGAAAGAGGGATAGAGGCAGAGGGGGGGAGGGATGGAGAGAGGAGGGAGCTAGTCGGATTAGCTAGCTGGAGCATCTCATGGTCTGTGTAAAGATGGGAAGGCAGCTGGTTTGGCTTGTGGACAGCTGTGGATAGCATGGGCACCTCGTGGCCCTCGACGGCAAAATTGAGTCTGACAATGACCCCTGGACGATAGTCTGTCTCACCGCTTCCCTCCGAATCAAGCTCTCACTTTGTAGGGCTAGCAGAGGGCCAGAGCGCTGCACACAGACTGACCAGCAGCAGCAAGAAACAAACACCGAATAGTGTCACTAGGAGGGATGTGGATTCAAATGGTTAGGTGCAAGTGGTTGTACTGCTGTGCTGTCCAGAGAGCTTCTCAGCAAACACACACAGACAAATATAAGCCTGCATACTGGACAGGCAATTTAAGTATCTCCTTGAAGCTTGAAACCACGCCATCCATACACCGACCGTAAATACATTAACACAAGCCCATTGTATATGCTCAGCTATTTCCGTTTTCCATGCAATCACTGGCAATTTGTTTTCTGGCGATAATGACAAAGTGTTGTAACAATGGTTTCTGTCAGTTAGTCACTGCAGAGCCTCTTATTAGATACAGTAATGAGCCTAGCCATATCTTTATCTCTATTTTATTATGGGAGAGGTGGTTGCCTGGAGGTTAGAGAAATAGGCTGGACTGGAAGCTCGCCAGTTTGAATCGACGAAACTGGGTGGGGAAAGGCAATAAACAATACTATCCCCTCCCTAATCAAGTATCATTGAGGTGTCCTTGAGCAAGGCACTTCAAGCCCAACTGCCCCAAGGAGCTTTGTATGTGTCGTGCTGTGAATGAACGAATGAATGAAAGAATGAAGGAGTTATGAAGGCTGAAAAAGAGCATGAATTCTCAGTCTACTTTGCCTGGATGGTTACGTATATGACCAAATCCAGCACAAAGACTAGTAAGTAATGGAAAGACATGGGACATATGAATGTGTCTGCTTTGGATGGAATCAACCATGCATCTTGAAAATCTCCCTGGCCCATATAACGAGGCTCTTTCTCCTTCTTCCCCCCTCACAGGAATGGCTACAGAGGTATGGCTACCTTCCCCACACAGACCCCAGAATGTCTGTCCTACGCTCAGCCCAAACCATGCACTCAGCCATTGCCGCCATGCAGCGCATCTATGGTCTCAATGTCACAGGGACACTGGATGAGAAAACCAGGGAGTGAGTACACACATGTGCTACGTGCTTGTACACACACACACACACACACACATAATGCCTGCATGAACACATACACACCCACACACCTTCGCAAAGCCGTTGAAGTCACGTGAATGTAAATCCTCAGTGCGTTCATTTGAAATACAAAGAGAATGGCTATAAATGTTTCAGTGAATTAGAGTAGAATAGAAACAGTAATGTGTAGCACCTTGAATGAAATCATCTGAATCACTGAACACCCCCACCACCCCCACCACCATCCTCAGCTGGACTGAATCAATCAACCTCTGGTGAAGGTCTTAACACTTTTCCTTCTTCTCCATTCTGCATAATGGTGCAGTGATATCACGCTAAGGTGAGACTTCATGTTTTCGTGTTTCATGTTTTTTATATTGTGTTGTTCTCCATTTGTGACATTTGGTTGTGGTGTGAACGGAAACGTGTACTCTTCCCTCTCAGCCCACCTATCAGTCCTGAGCTTACACTTGGTGTGTAGAAGTGACAGTACTGTAGCGTGGAGTAATTTAGCTGCACCACACTCCCCCTCTCTGCTACTGTGATCCTCCAGGTCCTGTCAGGAAGAGAGCTGCTTCCTTCACTTTAGTGCTTCATGTTGTGGCATGTTGGAGAGATCAGTAAAAAGCCTTCCGACATTGTGTCAGTTGACTTCTGTCACCAACATCTTCTCTTCTCTTCTCTTCTCTTCTCTTCTCTCCTCCTCCTCTCCTCCTCCACTTCCTCTCACTTTTTAAGTTGGATGCAAAAGCCACGGTGTGGAGTTCCAGACAAACTTAAGAGCGTTTCGAGGTCGCGGAAGCGGAGATACGCGCTGACGGGCCAGAAGTGGCAGCGAACACACATCACCTACAGGTGAGAGATTGGAGATTGTTGTCATAGCGACCATTTAGATCAGCGCTGCTTATTATAGGGTTCTGTGTTTGCTAGTGTAGCCATTAATTTCCTCTCTCTCTCTCTCTCTCTATTTCTGTATGACCACCTAGAATCACATGCTCTGCGTTGTCATAGAGACTGAACAAACATGTCACGTATGAGGGGACACACACACACACACACACTGACAATCACACATGCCTTCCATTCAGAATTACACAAATAAAACGCCCTTGTCCATGTGCACATTACAGCAAATCTGTTTATTTACTGTATAAATAGCTTGCTGGCAAAAAAAAAAAAGCAATCAGCCAGTTTTTACCTCTCTTTCTCTTTCTCCATTTTTTCATTTATTTGTCAATTTTCCTGGTGCACGGTGAAGGAAGGCTTTCCTCTCACTCATACAAATTGTGTGAAAAATCCTGAGTGTAAATTGTCCGTAATCTTAGCAGAAATATTCAAATTCTCATCTTATCATGCCCGATTAAGCTCCGGCTCTTAATAGGTTCTGAGGAGGAGCGATAAAAGGGTCTTTGGCACAACTGCAAATTGACAGGTTACAGCAGTAATAGACGATAACACTGTCAATTTATTCAAATCCTTCCTTCCTCCCTGAATTTGAATTGATGAGCCACCTCTCCTAATGGAATGTCAATCAGTGCTGAGCCAGTGCTGCTGCTGACTGCACTTTATTCATGAAAATGAGTGGAGAGAGAGGGCGAGAGAGAGAGAGAGAGAAGATTTCCCATTCCTCTCTGCCTGCCGGGGACTGATAACGACTGCCGTGTTAAAAGTTCAGTGAAAGCTGCCGGGCTTGAAATAGTTTTGTGAAGTACAACTTTTTTTTTTTTAGTGTCTTCTCATTTTGAAAAATAAAATGTTCACTCAGAATTAATGGGATAACGAGGCAAGGGGGGTGGAGATTCGGGAGAATAGCGTGGCGTGGTATGTGTCTGTTGAGTGACATTTTTTCTAGTCTTCCTGGATGCTGGTACCCAGTATAGTTTCAAATGACATGTATGCTGTGATAGCTGGAAATCTATCATGCGTGACATACAGCGCATTTTCCCATTAGGAATATTTTCTCCATGTATAGCGCAAAGAATTGCAAAGAATTTCCTCAGGCTGATACTGCTGACAACTCTACCACTGTGACGTGATTCAGGAACCTTTTCACTAGGTTAACGTGTTTTCTCCGCTCTCCTCGCAGCATAAAGAACATCACGCCAAAGGTGGGCTCTCAGGAAACCCATGATGCCATTCGGCGGGCTTTTGACGTGTGGCAGGGTGTGACTCCGCTGCGTTTCGAGGCCGTTCCGTACAGCGCCCTGGAGACTGGCAGGCGTGACGTGGACATCACCATCATCTTCGCTTCGGGTTTTCACGGAGACAGTTCCCCCTTCGATGGGGAGGGGGGATTCCTCGCCCATGCCTACTTTCCTGGACCAGGGATAGGAGGGGACACGCACTTTGACTCGGATGAACCCTGGACCCTGGGGAACCCCAACCATGATGGTACGTAAAAGAGAGGGACTGAAGGGGCTTTGAAAACCTAGACTCAGAGGTGGAGAAAATATGGTGCCAAGGAGAGAGAGACAAGGAGATTGAAACATGAGCGAGGGAGAGAGAAAAGGGGAGGTGAAGGCTGGAAAAGGAGGAATCAATGTAGTGGGAACGTGCAAAGGGAGGCTATGAACAAAGAGAAACAAAGATAAAGATTGAGGAAGAAAGGGAAGAAATGAGAGCGATAAGGGTTGTTAAACATAGAGCGTTGTAAGAGTAAAGGACAGAGTAGGAGTGAGGAAAGGAGAGGATAACAGAACAAGGTGAATTCACTCAGTAAGATAGAAAATGAAAGGGAGAGGAGAAGAAGATAAGGATTAATGGAAAGCAAATAATGGAAATGCAGATGGATCGGCAGGAGGGCAACACGACAGAGACGCTATCACAGAGCAGGGTATGAGGGATGCTTAACAAAAAACAAAGAATGCAGAAATGTCTCTGAACGGGCTCTGCTCTGCAAAGAAGCATCACCCCATCTGTCAAGTTGTGATGTTTTCTTGGGCATAATAAGCTCTTCAGATGACAGGGTAGAAAACCGTGCTATTTTAAGACATTGGTTGCTGGCACATTTTTATGGCTGTTCTGTTAATCGCGAATTTGATAGATCAGTAGCAGAAGGTTTCAAGAAAATTCGACATGAAAGTACCAAATAAATATCCATACTATTATTTTGACCAGAGTTCAAACATGCCTTGTGCTTTATGTGTTAAAGGTCTCAATGTATTATGACACAATTCATAACATGTCATGTCATGTCATGGTCATGTCATGTCATGTTATGTTACGTTATGTTATGTTATGTTACGTCATGTCATGTCATGTCATGTCATGTCATGTCATGTTATGTCATGTTATGTTATGTTATGTTATGTTATGTTATGTTACGTCATGTCATGTCATGTCATGTCATGTCATGTTATGTCATGTTATGTTATGTTATGTTATGTTATGTTATGTTACGTCATGTTATGTTGTCATGTCATGTCATGTCATGTTATGTTATGTTATGTCATGTTATGTCATGTTATGCTATGCTGTGCTATTCTATGCTATGCTATGCTATGCTATGTTATATTATGTCATGTCATGTCATGTTATGTTATGTCACGTTATGCTATGCTATGTTATGTTACGTTATGTTATGTTATGTTATGTTATGTTATGTTATGTTATGTTATGTCATGTCATGTTTTTTCACACCTCTATTGTTAATGGAGGAATGTGGATGCAGGCAGGATGGAGCAGCAGCCCAGAGAGGGTAATCAGATGCCTCCCTCAGCCCTGCAGCCACAGGCACTTTAATTACCCTACCTGCAGGGCACCAGGCCTGTCAGAGCGCCATCAGGCTGCTCCGCTAATACCCATGTGCCACACACTTACATTCCCTCCACCCATCAGCGGCAGAGGGTTATAGATAGCGAGTGTTTGTTTTCAGGCGGTTTTGCCACCCATCACCCCCCTCCATCTCTTTTGTTCTCATTCTTCCAGTGGTAATTGTTTCAGATTCCCGAGTCAAATTCACGTTATACCCTCGTCCAGTGTCCCATGACTATCCGTGTGGAGTGCCAAGGCTGATTCTGAAAAGCCCCTGTCTCAGCTTATGTGTCTGGAGCACTGTGCAGCCTTTAATGGGCTTTCACAGCAGTGTAATTGTAAATGTTGCATGTTGACATGTGCGCTAATGGTAGCTCAGGCCTGTCTCCTGGGAGTTCTTGTGGGATGCTTTTGGTTATTCCAAAGAGGGCAGTT
>CABFOQ010042348.1:8063-32943 GCA_900660455.1 Gephyroberyx darwinii
GGCAGCATTCTCAGACCATTGTTTTTATCCTCCTTGATAAACACGGCTCAGCAAACTGCGTAGTGGCACTCGCCTGTAACGGCCGTAAATACCGGGATCTTGAGTCAGTGATTGTTCAGTTTATCGCCATGTTGGGCGAAAGAAAACCGGAGGTTTCCAGGTAAGTTATGGTGTTCCCCGATTTAGCCCTAGATGAGGTCACGCTCACGTCCACAGGCAGACTCTGCAAATCAAATGTCCAACTTCCCGTACTTTTCTGCCCACTCCAGCTCAGCTGTCAGCCATGTTTTCTTTCCCTTATTGATTTCTGATCAGAGACTGGTCTGATGAAGATAGCGGTAGATGATGACAATGTTAACTGTGTGTGTGTGTGTGTGTGTGTGTGTGTATAAACAAGGGCTCTGACTTTCTCGCTCTTTGTTCCTCTTGCTGATTTTTCCGTCCTTCTCAGACGTACTGACACAAACACCACTGGCGCGTTTAGACTGCTTGACTGTTTTTCACCCAGGCGTCACATCAAAACAGGACGTGAGTGTGTGTGTGTGTGTGTGTGTGTGTGCGAGTGAGTAAGCCGTAAGACTACAAGAGGCTACGTCATGCTTAAAGGGGAGGTTTGGCAGAGCAGCTGCTCACCGTGATAAACGTATAGAGCCAGGTGGTTTCCTCCAGGTTTGGTGAGTGAGACAAAATCTGCTTGTTAGTTGTAATTGAAAAAGCAGGGTGGGGTTACTACCTCAACAGCTGCTGCTTTCATAGTTTGTCTTTTTTTCTGTTTTCTCTCCATATCAGTCACTACCACGAGGTGTACACATTCAGAGAGCTCAGTAGTAGATGTGCAATTCTGAATGTGGCCCTTTTGAAAATCCAGTTTGTTGATTGGCAGTGGCAAAGAGTGTCCACCGTCATACCTCAGCCTAGGTGTTGGAGGGCTGCAGAGAGGGAACTTCCAGCCTCAGTTGACAACCTTTTGTTCTACCTCTCCTCTCTCCTCTCTCAGGACGTTCTTCAGAGGAAAGGAAAATAATGGAACAATATAGCACAGACAGGAGGAGAGGTCCAGGGAAGGAATCCAATTTGGCTCGACTTGCATATCATCAATCTCGCACGTGCTCTGAAAGCACTTTTTCTTCTTCTTCTTCTTTCTCCCGAGGTGCCTACGGACAAGACGAATGTTCTTCCATCTGCTGATCAATAGCTTCACTTTCACAAGAAATGCTGTTTTACGAGGCTGAGCACTTTATTGTCGTGCCGCTACTACACCGGGTTCAGAAACAACTGTTCTGCCCGTGCAGTGGTTTATCTTAATCATTGCACGGCTACACATGGGTGCCCACCAGCAGGCAGCACTCAAACTGCATATACAAGCATATAATAGCAAATATTCCACTGATGGGCTTCAATACATCCTAGTGTTGCTAGCACGGATTGTGGGTGGTTGTGTGTTCACGCATGTCCCTATGCCGACGGTGAGGTCAGATTCCTGGGTAAGCGGTTTTAGAAATGCAGGCTTTCCTGGCAGGCCTCACAAACAGATCTGTATCTCTGCCCTCTCGGTAGCCCCGCCCACTAACCAAGGGGAAGCCCTTACTAATGTTCTCCCTGTCTGCCCGGACGGACACACACACACACACTCAAAACACACGGCGGCAGAGCAGGAGCTCACGCCACTTACCACAAACAGCCTCACCGGCCAGCCGGGCTTTTACGGGATCTCGACGAAATCTCACGTCACAACAGGTTCCCGTCTCGTTGGACCAACATGGGTGTTGTGTCGGTCCGTGTTTCTCAGCAGTTACTTAAGAAATGAATGAAATGAAAACGTGTTCACGACAAAGCACACTTAGCAGTTTGCAGATGAAGTTGCAGAGGTCTCTCAAGGACAGTGCTGTTTGCGCAGACAGCAGGAGTCTCCAACTATAATAAGTCAAGTGAATCATAAGTAATAAAAATGTCTTGTTTAATATCACCTATCCTGCAAAATGTGATTTAACCGATCATTTCTTCACCGTTCAGGAACCTCATCCACCCGCAGTTGTTCAATATGAGTATACGTGCTCTAAAGCATAACCAATAGACTGGGAATTGCTATATATTTTGTAATATCTTAAGTTTGAAACACATCGTCTTCACTGGAGTGTTTTGTGCGTCGAGTGGAGAGGGCTCTCAGCCACCGCTCTTGTTTGGTGCTAATGGATAGAGCATTGTGCAGGAGAAAGCGTCCTCCCACAAGCCACATTCAGAGCACGTCCTGCCAATGAAAAGTTCATTACTGGAAAAGGTGCCCCGTCTCTTCCTCCAGTAGCCGCATCCGTAGCGTTTTAAAACCCGGGAGGCAAGACCCGCTTACGTAAGAGTCGGAGTCACAGACAGCGGCCCGAGGCGCGTCGGCGTGTCTTTGTGGTTCACGTGTTTTGGTTTTGATCTAATGTTAATCCCACGTATTCCCGTATTTGAAAAGGCTCTGAGATGTATCAGATGTGGAATGTGAAGTATTCTTGTGCTTCTCACTATTTACATGTCTTAGTCTTTTACAGTCAGATCTTGGGAAGTAATATTGTGCTTCCTTGCCAAATGGAGCCAGTAGTGACATTCTTGTTCTGCAAAATAGGTTTTTGTTTGTGTGTCTGGAAATCCAATGATTTTATCAAATGTGAGTGTGACACATAGTGGTCTTGAAAATAATCCCCCCCCTTGCATCATCAGGATAGTTTATAAACCAGAATAAGACTTACTCTTGAGGGGTCTGCCATAAATACATTTATGACACTTCACAGTACACCTTCCAGCTTGTCTGAAAGAATTTCTCTTGACCAGGGTCTTGTTTTTCATAAGGAACGATTCTGTAAAGTTGCATTTTTAAATACTTTATTGTTGAATCATCTCCCTTCCCCGTCAGGGCTGCAGCTCTCTTTCACATACCTGCTTCAGTCTTCCAAACTACTTGGCGATGAAAAGGATCAGACATTTCATCTGCTTACCCCTGAACGAGACGCCCCTCCTATCAGCAAAAGTGTTTTTAAGCAAGTTTCAGAGATCAAGGTGTTCCTTCTGCTGAACAAAGTGGAGGACAGATTTGGATGGGTTAGCAGCACAGAGTGTCCCCGTCGCCTGCTAATGCTTGACGTTCTTTTCAGAGTGAGAGAGACACTTCACTTGAGAGGTTGGCAGAGAAAAGTAGAGGCAGGCGACGATGGCGCTGAACTGGCAGACCAGAGGCAGGGGCACTCGTCGGCATCTTGAGACCGGTTCGGGCGTACGGGCACAGAGGACTAGGAAAGACTGAATATGACAACATTATGACCGGGTCCAGTGCTGCACTATGTTCCAGTCGCTCAAATCTCACCACTACCCGAAGGTCGAGGTGGCCAGTTTAAAGTAGTCAAGTGTCAGAAAGCGCAAAGACGTGACCGATGTGCAAGATAACAACTTGAAAAGAAATGATGCACGTACGCGTTGCGGTCACACAGGTCTCTTTATGTAATTTTGGCCAACCTCGGTCCAGGAATCCTCTGTTGCTTGTTGAAAACAACCGAGAGGTATTTGATATGAGGGAGAGCATCCTGCTACGATAGTAATTGTAAACACATGCACTTGCGCGTCGAGCCTGCAGTCCCTCCTGTAAACAGTCCCTGATGTTCCTTTATATATATTATATGTACACGTATTAAACATGTTCTGCTGTTTTGTGATGTTGAAGTTGGACTGAAATTGAAGCGGGAACAAGTGTACATCTATTTCCATAGTAAATATTTGTCAAATTTCAAGATTAATATTTAAAAATCACTTATTTTGGCTCAATATTGTCACTGAAATATGGATTGCAATGAGTTCCTTTTTCCACATGAAGTACATCCCTTATGTCAAAACAGCATTGTGGAAAATGCTGCAGAAATGTTGCCCTTGCTGACCATGCTCATCCTCAATGTGTCTCAGTGCACGTAGACCCTACACATGACTTCAGAGAGACAAATGGTCCATGGGGGCTGCAAGTCCCCAGCTAGCAAACCGAGACACTGTACAACAAGGCTGTGCGAACAAGCACAGTTGATGTTATAGCTGCTATATATAGGGCAGCAATAAAAGCCAAGCATGACCGGGAGAATCCACCAGTCCCACTAGACGTGACCAAGCTGCAGGGTGAGGAAGCATGTACAATAAGAGGCCTCATCATCCTCTTCACAGTCTTCCCACTGATGTTTATTTGCACCGAGGGGGCTAAGCTAATGAATTTAGAGCAGGCTGCTGCTCATAAAGTTCACTTATGTATTCACTTGAGAAACAGGATGACTTAAATGGTGATTCGCATTCTTTTACAAAGTTGCTGACTGCGGTGCTCGTCTGTACCGCGCCGTAATATCAATCTTCCATTCCCATGTGTTTTAAGCCAGCACATTTCCCCATGAATATTTCATCGTCCAAGGATTTCCAGAGGGTTGGCCTATACTTAGTTATTTCTGGTGTGTGTGTGAGTGTGTGTGAGTGTGATTTATTTTCCCATTCATCCTCTAGTTTGTCGGGGTGAGAATCTCACAGCCTTGGCACATGGAGCAGAGCATTTTGTACATCTCGAAGTGAACCCTTAGCCAGGAAAAACCTATTGTTACAAAGTTACATCCACAGCAGAGCAACCTATAGTCTTGATAGAAATATATCAACCACCCCAATCATGAACACAATGTGAAAATGATTCATGTAGAAAATCAACAATGTCACCCTGTCTTTGGCTTGTTTTTATGGCCTTTATTTTTTCCTCCAAAGATAAATAACGTTGACATATTTATGAAAGGATTTGCTAAAAGTAAAAGGTCTTGTGGTGAGATGAAGATGTTTTATTGTGCACCCTTCCCTTATGCTCGTGGAAGCTGTAGATAAATCCATTATATGTCTCTCATATCAGTAAGGGCAGCAGTTAACCTCCTTCTCTGAAAGGCATCTGCTTCATATTGCTCATCCTTTATTGACCTGAATTAATAAGTGAGCCAGTAGACGCGGGATATAAACGACGTAACCACGTCCATTTATTACAGAAACGACTTTACAATGTACAACGCAGTTTTCCCAACTTTCTATCCTCTTTTATAGGTCAGGTGGAGGATAGGAGAATAAGCATGAGGATCATAGGGAACATTGCAGGTGTATTTAGTGATACAAAGCACAGCAGCCATACACAGGTGTGCATGCAGTTGAGATGCTCAGAAGACCATACCCAGGAGTACCTGCGAGATGCGAAAAAAGTCGACAAAGTAAGACATGTTTTCACTCTCGAGGTCCCCCTGCGCAGGAGCCTGAAGTGCCGTCCATTGAGAGTAAAGTGTTCAAAGGGCAGACTGTTGTTTTCCTGGCTTCAGAGTCTAAATATCCTTGTGAGCCCTCCTGCTCCTCTGAAGCTCTGTCCTCAATGCCTCCTTTTAAGTTAAGCACATCCACAGGAGACATAAGAGACAGGGAGGAAGGTGCTGGATGCATAGGGAGACGGCGTGATGCACTGTGTTTCACCCTCCCAGTGTTTTCAAACTTTCCACAAGAAATCGGTATGTTTGGCTCTGTTCAGCCAGTATGCCAGAGCTCAAGTGTGCTGTCAGCGTGCACGTCCATGCAAACATACCAGAGAGTCCAGGCTACATTCTCAGATGACAAAACCTCTGAACTAAGAGCAAACAAAAAATTGGGAATATAAGAAAACCATGATGAAGATACACCCATTTAGCAAACCGTCACGCTCCACACCCATAACTCATAACCTGGCTAACTCAGCCACGGAGACCCCCCCACTGTGACTGTCATGTATAGCTCAATAGGTTGAGCACGACACAGACGCTGCCAGAGTTGGGGCTTCAATTCCCACGGGGGCAATCCATGCAAAATGCATTAAAATCATCCACCTAATGGCAAGTGTTATGTCATCTCGAGTCACTTCCAAGTCAATCTTAATCACTTCAGTGCCCTCCAATGACTTCACACCAGCAATGGACATGAAATTTGCCATCGTTTTCGTTATCATTCCTACTGATGGATCTCTCTTCCTGGCCTGTCCGGTCCAGTATTCCCTGCTGCTCATGAGAAAGGCCTGCTTGGGTTCTTTTTCTTGCACTTGTTTGCTGAACAGGGGCTTATTAGTTGGAATAAACGCTTCCCCATCCACCTTAACTAGCCTTAACTCACCATATGCTGTATCAAGCTCTGCGATGAATGATGGATGAAGGTGGAGGTTCAGGCTGTGTGACCTGCAGGGGAAGGTGTAGAGCTGAGCTGGAGAACTGGAGTCCTTTAAGCTAACCACAGCTGAGCAAACACACAGCCTGGCTACCGAGCTTCTCTAGCCTCATATTGCTGAGCAGACTGGCGCTACGAGCGTAAGACAATAAATCCCTTGAAGATTAGACTCCTTGAGCGATCTTAATGCTAGCTGTTATCCAGCCGTGTAGATGTTAGGTAGGAGGCTAAGCTCTACGTCTGGGGTCGGCAAGCTTTTTAGCTCAAAGGTGACATTGAATTCATGAAGCCAAATGAAGGGCCACATGCTGCCGTAAATGTGTGAAAACGCATTTAATGCCTTTGGTGCATTTGTCATGACCAGGCCTCCTTCAATAAACACTTACACTTACGGAACGTTACAGCATTAGTGGTTGTACGTTAGTTACGTGGTGCTACATGTGCTGGTAGGACTGCAAAACAAATCTGTCCTGACACCTGATCACATGTAAGCTATTTGACAGCACATGGTAAAAACTTTCCAACCTTGTTGCTTTGTAATATACAGCCTGTGAGCAACAAGAGCCAATGTAAAACAGCTATATTCCATTAAAGATCCATATGTATGGCCTGTACATGGAAGCTTTTAAAAACAGCCCATGTAATGACTACCCTTGTAAAGTGCAAATCTGAGTAAACATTAGAGATAAACAGTAGATTATATACATTTCCAAACTAGTGATAAAATAGCTTGAGCATGAACCCATTGAAATACATGCTTATGAGTCAATAAGAGGCTAATGTACAAAGCAAATGACTATTACTGATTATTACTAATACGCCTCCAGGCCTGTTGTGGAATAGGGCTCAGTTTCTCCCAAATGAAGTGCAATCTCAATCACAAACGGAGCATACTCACAACTACATGACCACAGAGATCTTCATACGAACGAGTCCATATGGCACATTAATAGGAGTAGGTCTGCATCATAGTACTGGTCCTGCTGAACAGTTCTCACTGCAACAACCGTCACCGTAATACAACATGGGCTAACATGCAATCGTCTGGCTACCCACTTCTATCTTCATGTGAGCAGTGGAGCTGTTCTCAAAGTCTGGTCTCATAGAATAGCAGACAACTGGTGATTTGTCAGATTTCACCTGTGGCGGGACGTTTTGTAGTTCATGATAGTGAAACAAACCTATTTGGACCTGATTAAAACGACAGTCCTCTGGGTGTGTGTTCTCAAGTTTGGAGACTTTGTTTTACTCAGTGAGCCGTAGAGCTGGTTTAATGGGGCTGTGTTCTTCTTCAGAGCACTGTCAGACTGGATGTCCATCAGTTCCAGCTGAGCGGCTGGTGGTGCTTTCTCACCGTTGGGACAACAGAAAGACATCTCACTTAATTTTAACAAAATCATAGAAGCGCTGGGAGAACTCGGGATGTAAGTCGCTCAACATGCCACAGTGCGGCTGAGTTTGTTGATTTCCACTCCAAGAGCTGGAAATCAACAAACACCTGTCTGTCTGGAGAACAACATCCGTGCTTTTATGTGAGAATAGAGTTCATGGCCAAGCACATCTTTTTCCCTGGAGCTTCTCAAGTCGTTCAGATGTCCCATTATGTCCACAGTGAAAGCAAAGTTGGCTAGTCGCTCTGTGTCTTGTAACCGGGGGAAGTCTTATAGTGATCTTCCCTGCTCAACTCCCACACACATCTGAAGACTTTGCCCCGAGCTTAGCCAGCACACTTGAGTGATATAAGTCCCAGCGCTCTGAATCTGCCGTTGAGCAGCCGAATGAATTGTCAGTGAAGATTTGCGACCGCTTTAACAACATGGTCCAGCTTAAACACACATTTAGACAGGGCTTCCTGATGAATGACGCATGCATCACACATTCCTCCACGTTCGGGTTTCTTCTCTGACCTTGTCTTCTGTGGTAGTCCAGCCATTTTTACTCCACGGTAGATCCAGTCTCTCCAAGATGTCGAATAAATCCACCCCTCTTGTCATACCCATCATTGATCCCATGGCAATGAGTTCCTCTGTTATTTGAAAGTCACTGTTAATTCCTCTGGCAAAGATTAAAAGTTGAGCTGCTTTTTGGTGTCAGTACTTTCATCCAGTGTGATAGAAAAATGACGCCTTTGGTTTAGTCAGCTCCATGTTGACCTCTACTCACCATGTGATTGTTCAGCACGATAAATTGAGACTCTCAAACAGTTTCATTAGCCTGTAGGCTAGCCGTCTCTACTGTACAGTCTTCCAAGCGAAAGCCTTCCTGTGCCTAGCTATTTTGTGCGGAAAACTTTTGCCAAACTTGAAAGTTTGTAGCAAGTTCAGCAGCCTTGCTTTCCTTTTCCTTGGAGGACAGATTGCTAGCATAGCTGACATGCTTGCTGGAAAAATTACAATTGAAGTTGTTTGAGAACATAAACAGTATAATCGAATGGTATTAACATTTTATTACTTCAAAACTTTGGCTGCAGGGTAGATCAAAAGGCTCCTGGCCGGCCGGCTGTAGTTTGCCCAGTCGTGTCTGTAAGTCATAACCTAAGGTGTTAGCCTTTTCTGTCTTACCTGTGGTTAGGTCTCATAAAAAACTCAGAAGAATTATCAAAAACTAATACACATTTTTTGTTAAATGATACATAAATAAATAAATAATAGTTTTAAATGGAAGTATCAGCTGAGACTTTTGGACCCCATCGTATGTTCCAGTAATAGAGATGCAGTGGTAATAGAAAACATCACCGTATGTCCAGTACTGGAGCTACTTGGGAGTTGGTGTGTTGGCAGAACAGGGAGCCGAGTTGGCACCACCCTGCTCCTGGACTGGCTGCCTTCCTGTTTTGGACCGCTGTGCTGTTTGTTCAGCAGACCTGGAGTGAGACAGAGCTGCCCTTCACTCCTTCTGACCGTCGATCAGCCCAAATGCACATGTGAATGAGACATTTCACCATTGGTCTACAAGTTCCCCACAGTGCGAGGAGGGACTGAGTTCAGATTTTCCGAGTCTGAGATTTGGCATGAAACCATTTTTATTTTTTTTATTTTTTTTTATTTTTTTAACTATCCACCCAAAAAGTGATCAGAGCGTTTTACACATGCAAGAGTCAAGTGTTACACCTGGTTTCTGACACGTCTTGTCTGCACCTACGTATTACAGTTGCAGCCTACTACTATGCAATCTCACCTGATATTACCCAAAATATCACAGCCGTTTTTTATCCAAAGCACCTGACAGTAGCATGGCTGCATGTATTTTTAGATATGGTGGCCCCAGTGGGAATTGAACAAACCCTGGAAATGTTGGCGCCATGCTCTACCGATTGCGGATTATCACCACGACTAACCTAAACACCTCTTTCTCCCCCACAGACACATCTTCTGGCAGTATCGTAAGGAGAACCCCCAGACCAAGGTTGGGGCTCCTCCTCCGGATGGCTTTCCGGGCTTTAACAGTGGTGTGACATTATTGGACCTGGGGACCATGAGGGCCTCAGCCCTCTACAATCAGCTGCTGGACCCTGACAAAGTGGACAAGATAGCTAAACAGTACCACTTCAAGGGCCACCTTGGGGACCAGGACTTCTTCACCATGATTAGCATGGAGCACCCTGAACTATTCTATATTCTGGCCTGTGGCTGGAACCGCCAGCTGTGCACCTGGTGGCGGGATCACGGATATAAAGGCGTGTTTGAGTTGTACCATCACTGCGATGGACCGGTCTACATCTACCATGGGAACTGTAAGGCCAACATACCGGATGACTGAGGTCTGGACCGGACTTGGAGTTGACGGACTGCTGCAGTATTGTTGGAGGGACTTTTTGGCTTGTTAGGAGGGAGGGAGGGAGGTGACTTTTCTTGGGTGTTTTTTCTGCTTGAACACACTCCTGCCTCTGCAGTCTCTGCGCCCTGTTGGTCAGGAGGGCTACTGCAGCTCTTCACTGATGCCACTGAAACTCTTTTATAATGTTTTATTGACTTTGGTACAATGTTTTGGGAGAGAGCACTGAGCCGTGTTGTACACTACCAAATAGTGCAACTATTTGTGAGCTGGTAATTACTTGGAAGATTATTTTGCTCATGTCTGTTAATATCTGAATTAATATTATGTTATCTATATTATCTGTAATGAATGTGGTCGATAGACTTTTTTTTTTTTTCATCTCACTCTCTCCCTGTGCTTCCTCTCGGTCTCGCACCCCCTCACGTTTTCTATTGGTGGCCCAGGTCCCCCTCGCGTCTTCTTATCTTAAAAAAACACACCTGGTGAGGGCTAATCTGTGGCTATTCACTTCCCACCCTGGTGACCCGTGGAGGAGGGGGAGCTATTGTTTACCACCGCTGGACTCCACTCTGCTAGGCCACGTGGGCGCCGTGCATGACACACTGGCACAGTTTACCATTCAAAGCTATCTTTCTGTAGGAGAGGAAAGAAAATAGATCCAGTAGGTGGAGGAGGGGTTGGGGAGAGAGAACGGTCGAGGCCAAAGATACACCACAAAAGCACAAACACACGTTTAAGAAAGAGAGAGTGTGACTGCAGACACTGACCCACTTTTGAGTTTTCTTGTTGTGCTCACTGAACTGACTCTGTCTGTTACAAAGAAATTTCAACAGTCAATATTTATCAGTCAGCACTTGAGGAAATTGTCTGAGGTGATGCACACTTGGCGATGCACAGACACACACAGAAGAAAGCCGCCTTTGCACAAAGAAACCTAGAAGGGGAACTGAAGACCACTTTGTGATTAATGACCATTTCTTTCAAACCGCTAAACTTTCCTTGAATTCATTCTGCACCTGACCTTTTGTTTTCCTTCCTTCCCCAGACAAAGAAAAGCGCAACACTCTGTAGCCCCGTAGGTCTTGTGCACCTCATTACCCGGAAAAAACGATTGATTCTTGGAATAAATGGTTCACAACACTTGTCCAGCAATAGAAATGGTGGAAGAGAGGTGAGTCTGTCAGTTGTTGTGGTGTTGCAGTTGATCTAAAGCTATTTTGAAATAGGTTTTCAAAATGTAGGTTGATAAGAAAATATAGGTCAAACATAAAAAAAAAATCCTTTTAGGTATATATTTCATAATATTAGGTGCTAGCCTAGAGGTTACAGAAGCAGACTTGTGGGTTAAAACCTGGACTAGTTGGGAACATCAAGGAACACTTTCTCCTCCCTCAACAGCAATCACCAGGTTTCCCTTGAGCAAGGCATTTAACCCTGAATCTCTCCTGGGGAAATAGTTGAAGACTATTCTGGGCAGCTCCCAGGTGTGAATGTGAAGTAAACAAGAAGCCTAGCCACGTCATGTCACCTCTTGCTATCCTCCTTCCCTATCTCGCCTCACAACATCAGGGACCACAAATAAGAACTGTCCCCTTTTGGATGTTTTATCATGAAGGATTTTGGCCACTACATATTTTCATTCTTCGTTAAATCATGAGATTAACTTTGTTTTTTTAATGTGTCCTGTTGGTGTCTGTCAACTGTCCCCATGTATGTATCCATGAGAGGTTTTATGTGTTAGTACGACTCTAATGTACCGGACTGGAATGTGCAATGCTATTTTTACAGGATTGATAAGTGTTTGCAGCTAAGTCTGCTCTACCTCTCACTTGGATGCATCGAGACAGCTGAAGAGAAGATAATGCTCTGTTCAGTGTAAGAACATCGTCTTACTCTTACTCAGTAAACTCTCTTTTATTCAGACTTCTTTCAGAATGTTATAACTTTGTTTTATGTGTGTGTCTGGCTTGGTTACTCTTCAAATTTGTAAAAGGGATATGGTTTATATGGTATATATATGGTTTTTATGGTCTTTGCAAAATAAATTATATACAATAACATTTTCAGTGGTCTTATGGTTTGCTGGATAAGAGTAATGCGCACTAACTTTTTACTATGAAGCAGGTTTTTTGTTTCAGTTTTTAAACCGCTCACTGAGAGATGGTCTCTGTGTGGGTAGGAAGGCGAGCTGCTACACGGTACTCCTACCTTTTGCGAGTACCAATTTGTTTTCATTTTGAAAAGTGCCCTTTTGGGGTCAAGGTTAGAATGAGGTCATGGAGAATGAATGTAAGTCCACAGAACATCCTTGCAATTGTAGTAATACAAACGTGTGCACACTCCTGCATGTGTACTCATTTGTCTGTTGTAAAGCTTCTTTCTATCACCCCTTTTTACCTACACAGGCAGCTCGTCCATGTATAGGTGATGGAAAACCACAATATCAGTCAGCCTTGACCCTCGGACATGTTGACATCTAAATGGAAACACTGTGTGCCCACTGGACAGCTGGGATTAAAACACATCGCCTCAACATTAGAGTCTTGTGTATCCGTTGTTGTGGTGGGTGTGAAGAAGCACAATTTCACAGACTATGAAGTTGGAGAAAGTATTATTTGGTATGTCGCCCAGTTTGGATGTTGTAAGGAATTAGGATGTGTAATCAGACCTGCAGTAAAACATTTTGTTACAAGGTACCCGACCTTTATTAACAGATTTTGACTCCAGCAAACAGGTTGAGGTTTGAGGGAGAGAATCGAGTCAGTTTGATCTTTATAAACTCTCAATTCTGTCTAGTCTTTTATTGACAAAACTCCTGGCCAGTTTTGGGCCGCTTTCCAAGCTGTGTCCTTGCTAGCCGGATCCGCACACAAATGTATTTCTTGAATGTGAATTGGAGATGCAGCTGTATTTCCACTGTATTAATGTGACTAAACGTGTCACTGACCACCTTGAGGTGAGTTTTGGATCTCCAATGCATTCTGAGTGTTTACACCTGGATATTTGTGTGGTTTAGCTCCATCCAGATTAAAAAAAATATCTTCAATCCAATAAATCACAGTGTAAACAAAGCCAGTAGTGGGGCAGCAGTGTTTCAACATATTATAACATCCTGGCTTTTTCCATTCTGGCTGTCTCACATGTCTGCTTGAAGTCCTAGTACCAGGTGTTGTATAACGGGCCCCACAAAGATAAAGTTCTAGCGGCTTGGACGTTACCCCAGGATATCTAGCCTATTAGTGTGCTGTGATTTCTAAAGTCCTTCAGTCTGGATTCATTCACAAACACAGCGAGTGCATTTTGTCCTCGGAGTGAGCAGCGAAAACAGCCTCCTGGCGCTCTTGATGCCCTAGCCAAGAAATACAAGCGGCTTGATCCAGCGCTTGGTGAGCTTTAAAAGGTTTCTCTGCAGCTCTGTCTCCTCCAGATTGTGGCGGCAGAGGCAATGCCAAGGCTCCACAAATTCCATTGCTGCTGTAGGTCGTATTCTTAGTGGGCTCGCTCTACAGCGACGGGTTGAGTGTACGCATTCAAGGCAACAGAAAAATAACATGAAGACGCTCCTACAGATGTGTTGACAAGTTGGACAGCATATGGATTTTCAAAACAAAAGTGTGGGGCAAGGGGTCAGTCAGAAGATGTAAGATTCAGAGACCTTACTTCCTGCATTCTGGTAACTTTATGTATAAACAACCGCAGTACAAAAACTGCAACTGCATCTTCTAAAAGTTATCCTTCCACGATGACTGAAACCTGCAGACGTATTTCTTTTTCTTCAAACTCTCCATTTCTTGAACCACCACTGGCCTAATAACGGAACCGTAGATACTACAGATAGATAGATACTACTTCTGGTGTAACAGATTTTGTTTGGAAAATCAAATATTAACAAATACAGTAAATGAGCAGATTTTGAAAGCTGATCAAAATATGGGAGAAAATTGGGAGAAATGACACCATGGGAAAACACCGGGAGAGGAGCATGGGAATCAGGACGGTGAAGGACATCATCGGAGAAGCACACACCCTGCTGCTGCATCGGATCAAAGTTTTAACCAAGTTGTGACTATTAAACATATTAAATACGTAATGAAAACCAAAGAAGAGATCTTGTGTGACATTGCACTCTGTAAATCATGATTAACTTGACTGGAGAAGCCTGTAGTTATAATGCACTTTTCAAAATAAAGTTACAAAGTGCTACTAGAAAACAAATGAAAAACAGTATTAGAAATGGGTGACATAACCAAGACAGTACCAAAAAAAATGCAAGCAATAAGGAGATTCAAACAACCTGATCTGGTCTCCCAACCTGATCCATATGTTCAAATTCAACCAATTAGCAGGCTTATGTTCCAGCGCCTACTGATCACCTGCTGTTCTTCGTTTTGCTGCCAGTAGCGTCATCATACCAACAGTAGAGGATGGACCAGGATCCAGCATCAGGGTCTGGATCTCGAGCACCACAGTCACAGTAGTAGTTGATGAACAGTAAATCACAAATATTGGCCACTCTGGGGATCTGCAGTCAAATGAGATATCCACCATTTCAAAATAAAATGATACTTTTATAAAATAATCAATGGCACAAAATGAAAACTTGTTAAAGGATAGCAGATAAACTAATAAACTGATAAGTCCGTTATTGATAAAATAACAGGTTTAAAGAGACGTTCCACTACATTTTAGAGATTTTGTATCACTTATGGTGCTTATAGTTGTCTGCTCCTTTATTCCTGTGAAGGTGTGCATTTACCCAGCAGTTACCTGCTATCTTTAAAAAACATTTTTTTTTTTTTTTCTGTTTTCTGTCATCAATCATTTTAGAATGGATCTCTTCAAATTTTCACAATTAAATTTTGCTGTAAATGATAGCACTGGCATGACTTTGCCTTTGACTCATTGCCATCATAGGCTTGCACTAGCAGAATAAAGTGCTGACGTCTTTCACACACACACACACATTGTTAGGGCTCTTGTCTGTGCCACCTCCAGACTCCGGTCTATTCCAGAGAGACGTTGCTGCTGAGAGGCAGTGAATTAATATATCAAACATACTTTAAGTTTTGTTTTGCCTGCTGTCAGCTACCAGCGACTAGAGACCTATGAGGCATGACAGTACTAGCATGATAAAACAATGTTCAGTGCCTTCATCCCCTCCTTCGCTCATTGTTCACACAAACAGTTCTTGATAAAAATGCTGTGAACACAGAACCATCACCGTCAGCAAACGCCTCGTGTTGAGGAGCCTGGAGGATCAACATGATATCACAGTAACGTACCATCACACAATACCAAACATTTCAAACTGCTGGCGTATACTGGGGAGATAATACAGCGAAAAGACAGGAAATGGCTTTTACATTGCAAAATAAATCAAATGCCACAGACTGCCGCCAGTGATGGC
Organism: Gephyroberyx darwinii; assembly: GCA_900660455.1. Classification (NCBI taxonomy): domain Eukaryota; kingdom Metazoa; phylum Chordata; class Actinopteri; order Trachichthyiformes; family Trachichthyidae; genus Gephyroberyx; species Gephyroberyx darwinii. The sequence goes on from CABFOQ010042348.1 coordinate 23,461, forward strand.
TTCATACGAGCTACAATTTGGACATCCAGACCATGTCAAATCGCAAACTATTGTCTTTTCTGTTTTGTTGGTCCTGAAACGCACACAGTGCACCTGTCAGATAAACAAGCATGCGGGGCGTCCCGGTGGCGACGTCTCCCGACTGTTAACTGTCCAATGAAAATGCCCCAAAAACTAGTAATAAACAAGCATGCATTTACACTTGGCTGACAAGCTGGCTTGAGCTGAGTGAGTGTGTAGCTGGCCCAGTGCCCCAGTGGAGGGAATGTAGGCCAGCCACTTCCTGAGTGCTCCGGCAATCTGCCCTGACCTGAAGCAGGAAGGGGTCTCTCTCTCTCTCTCTCTCTCTCTCTCTCTCTCTCTCTCTCTCTCTCTCTCTTCCAGACTGCCCAATTTCAGGCTGAACAATGCGACACCTACATCCACTCTGTGCTTGGGTTTTGTGTGTGTGCTTTTCCTTCTCTCTCTCTCTCTCTCTCTCTCTCTGTCTCCAAGCATCTTTTTGAAGTAGAAAATATTTAATCTTACAAAAATAAATTCATTTCTCGAGTGTCTATCGATCGCTTCACGTAAAACACATTAATGGTGGACAGACTGTGATATTTGTGGTACTTTCTATTGATTTCATGTGTTGAATTTAACAGTGGTTCCCAGTCCTGTGTGGCAGTTCCTCTTATTGTGCCTCGCTGCCTCTTTCTAAGCCAACAAATCACTTGACTGACCTTCTCCCATTTATTCCACACCTTGACTAAGGAGTCAACAATGCTGATTCTTACCTCAGAGATGCAGTCGCCGTGCATGAAAAGCCTTTCGTTTGAGTGGGCGCCACAAAAGCTGCCGAACTCTCCCATCATTTCTCGACATCTTGCTGAATAGTCGTCCAACAATGGGCAATCTCAAGTTGAGCGTCAGCGGCAACCATACATAGAGGAAGCCTTCACGTGTCCCCGGATCCAGTGGCCCCAACTTGGCCTACTTTTACGCCTGGTGACGCCTTAAGTAAAGTGTTGGTTAACTTCAGCTGTTAAAGGTCCCACATGGAAGAGCCTGGCACAAGTGGCTGCAGATAAAACCCTGGGATGTTGTTGGCATGCCGGTGAGACTTGACAATACCGGTGAGTAAAACACTGGCAGACATCGGTGAAGACCTGAGCTGGAGAGGCGGCGACCCTCCTACCGCCTCACCACCTCACTGCCAACTCTTCCATTACTGCAGAGACTGAACTCAGGATGACTCAGGATGGAAGACAACCTGCTCAGAGAATTTAGTTTTTACCCGGTTACTCTCGTTACCTGGTTAGATTAACCCCCCTTAAGGTCATCCTCTGGTTAAGATGGCTGGCTTACTCCAGTGGGTTACTGTGGTGTGGAAACGTCCTTTCACTTTGGGTTTTTGCCATCTGGGTTATGGGTACATTTTGTTATCAACAACAAAGATGGCAGCAAGCAGCACTTAATATTACTGCTAGCGTCATTTCTTTCATCTGTATTAGAAGTAACCTATAGAGTGGTGCAGGAATGAGTCCTAAAACCCGGAAGAGAGTTAGCATTTTTTCACTCCCGTTCCCTCGTCTTGAAGTCAATGGGTTTTTGGTTAGATGCCTGAAATAAGGTCTGTGGTTAACACAAGCTTAAGAGGTTTTCATGTTTTGTTCTACGACATAAAATACGTCAGTAAATACCCCACTGGTGAATTTTGAAGCTTTTGCATGTCTTAAAAAAGGCAGTTGCTAACAAGTGGTTAAATGAGACTAAGAGGTTGTCGGGGACATTGAACGCATCACGCCGAACACGGTAACTCATCTCCTCACTAGTCCGCCTTTACAGCCTCTAGTTGTGTTCCTACTCGCGCTCTTCCAAACTATTCTGACTCAAACTTTCCAACTTGTAGATTTATCAGTTTATAGTATTTTTAGTGGTGGTGACGTTGAAGTCATGTGACCGTGGTGTAGTTCGTTGATAGCCTAACGTTAGCTTTTTACTTCTGGCGATTGCAATTACGTTTCAAAAATCAGTGGTGGTTTCAAAAAAGTGGTGTTCATTTGTGAAGATTATCTTGCTGAACAAAACGTGTAAGTATCATAAACTTTCGTTTGCCCCAGAGTTTATTTTCTGCAATAATCCAAAATCCAATGCAAAAATTCCATTGGCTTTTTGTTGAGGGAACCAGGGCGATGCTAACTCATCCCTGCACCACTCTATTACTGCTCAGCTAAAGGGTTTATTCATGGCAACAAGGATAATCCATCGCAGAGTATTAAAGATTCAAGTAAAATAACCTGAACAACGAGCTGAGTACAAAAACCTGAATTAGACCTGAACTAGTTTGAGAAATACACAAGTTAGTCTGTGCTTGTGAACTCCCCCTTCCTCTCTCTCTCTCTGTTTCTCCCTTTCTCTCTCCCTTGCCGTTTTCAATTTGTTCCTCTCTTCTGAGGGTGTTTATAACCCAAAGCTTGTGCATGTGCATAAAAATACACAAATTAACGTGCACACACACACACAGTCTGCGGTCTTTGGAGATTGCTCTGTTTTCCTCCTCTCAGTGTCTGGGCAGCTGTAACTAATAAACAAGAGGAGATGATGACGACGGCAGCCGAGGGTCATTTTGTGAATCACCATCAGATGAACGTCAGCCAAACTCACCACTGCTCGCAATTGGACCAGAGATTGTCAACATCATCTCCACGGCCCATTAATTTAAGTCAATAGCAGGTTCAATCACTGAAACATGTGACTGATTTCAGGATTTACATTTACCTTTTAGGCATTGATCTGATACTCTCATCCAGAGTGATGCTCAGTGAGTGCAGCAGCCGAATGAGCTTAAATCCCTCGATCACCAACATTACAAACAGCCATTAGTAAAGATTGCCAGGGCCAGAAATAGATTTGGCAAAACACTCCTGTGACCTTTCAAGCATCCTGGATGATAGAGAAGTGCCGGGGAGGGAGGAAGAAAGTCTTTTTTTCCCCTTCATAACATGCTGAAATCAGAGTTCACGTTTGGACCTATCTTTGTGAAGTGAAGGACGCGTTCACACCAAGCGTGGTTAGCTCAGTTTATTTGAACTCTGGAGCGTTCACTGCCATTCGAACTTGGATGAGCACCAAATAACCGCAATAATCCTCCATGTGAACTGCGGTGCTGTTTGTTAGGAAACAGGAAACAACCCCAAAACGCAAGGTGTTATGGGTATAAGGAGATGGATCTGGTAGCCAGCAGTTATTTGGAAAGCCTAGCATAACAAAATAAACCACAGTCTGGACTGATGCTCATATTCAGCTGTTCTTAACTGGTATAAACATCAGAGGAGGGAAGCTGCTGTTTAGCTAAAGTTACAGGGACTAGAATGGGATTTGTTTTGCCAAAATCTCTAACGTGTCAGGATGACAGGTTTGTTTCCAAGCCCTGGGTCACTTGCAGTTGGGCAGTGTGACCCTAAATTAAAAACATGGAACAAGGTTAAAATGTTCGACCAAAGAAAAGGCGTGATGTGCAGAACAACTGACACCAGTTTGAGTTGCTGGATTGAATTCCCTGAAAAGTGAATGAGTTACGCTCTCGCCTCCATTAACAACTACATCAGTCAGTATTTCAAAAACAGATTAATACAACTTGAAAACTACAGCTATTTTGTCACCAAATGTCTAAAAAATGAAGCATAACTTTGATAGTAAACTCTGTTATGTCAGCAAACATTTTGAAACTCAGTGAATTGAATTGTGCATTGTAAGTATGCAATAATACTGTTAGTGCTTAAAGAAAATGTCCTTCAAACATAATGTACTAATATGGGTGTAACAACACAATGCAAGTTGCAAGTGTATAGTAATGTAATGTAATGTAATGTAATGTAATATATGATTTCCATGAAGTATAATAGTGCTTCATGGGTTAATACAATGGGATGAGGCCACTGTAAAGTAATAGATTACCAAAGCTCCCTTTGATCACCAAGGAATTATATCTGAATACACCTTCAACACTTCAGGACATACAGGATGCATTTGACAACTCTTGAGACGTCTTAACTCATTTTCCTCAATGTATTCTCCGTTTCTAATCATGTGAGCGACACAAAACCGACCACGCCAGATTACGTGGACACAGAAGGTGGATTTTGTGCGTCGCAAACCGCGGGGAACATGCAGACTCATAATGAGCGGGCAGCGACACATATGAACACGCTGTCTCAAGAGCTGCACCGAGACATATTACAGCCCTCTATTCACAAGATATAGAACCACAATGCCTTCTGGGAGGATGCAAACTGTGAAAGCCGGTTGGGATGCTGACCCACATAATATATGGCTCCGTCTAGCAGAAATTGGATCTTTGTGTTGCTCGACTTCAAAGTTCACAGTGAGAATTGAGCATCTTAACATCTAACGCTGTATTCAGTCTTCTGAATCTGATTTAAAATGTAAGGGGGGAAAATATTCTGACAGTCTGACAGTCGGGGTGAATTGATTGAACTTGCAACTTGCATCTCCAATGCAGTTTCACCTTGGAAAAAAGTGTGACATCTTGAACTACGTCAAGATACTGATATTTATACTCATATTATCTCGTTGCAAGTTAATGCTCCTTTAGGTGAAACTGTATCAGAAGCTAAATCTACTCACCCGGTTGGCAGATGTTTGTTGTATTGTTATATTGTTTTAGACTGAAAACAAGATGAAATAACTTGTTAAGATGAACAGTGTTGCTGGTGATTGAGCTTCTCCCCCAGTGACACTTAGCAAGGTGAGCTAATGTGTTTTCTCATTGTGGTTAGCTGGAATGGATATTGATCAAAATATTGATATATCACATATATCTGATGTATCCTGGGGAGATTTGTGATTTGTGCTCGAGGGCTAGAATAGCTAGTCAGCTCTGGAAAATTGGAAAAGTTAATTCTTCCTGGAGTGCAAGGAGGTTTTATAAGTTACAAATCGACTTAAACCCGAAGCACCATACAGTACCCCAAATAGTGACATACATTTTTAGTATGGTGAGCTCAGCAGGAAGCTTCTTAAACTACGAGGGTCGCGCTCTACCCAGAGTTCAATGCTCTTTGTGGCAGATGCAGCATCTTGGGGCCAGGCCGATAGCTCCAGGCTAGATCTTGGGATGGTATTTATGAGAGTTAAAAGTCGGTCAGCAGGACGTGTGTGTGTGTGTGTGTGTGTGTGTCTGTCGGGCTTTCCATGGTAATGCTAAAGGTCACCAGAGTGTACGAAATGGTCTTGCATCTGCCCTACAATGATTCAGTCACGATAGCATGACTCACCTCCCCTCTCGCTTATAACACACTGACATACAAAAACGGCACGCACACACACATGAGCACACACATACACACATACAAGCACACAGTTTTGATTTTATATAAGCTTGTTGATGGAAATTCCCCGGCATCTGGGAGCAAAATCAGGAGGAGCATTGTTGTGTCCGGATCCAGCCTGTCGCCTTTCAGCCGGGCCGGTATGATACCGACAGCCTCGCAGCCGTCCTCAGCTTCAGTCAGTCCTCAGTCCTCAGCTTCTGCACTGTGTAAGTAGGTCAGCGCGCTATGTGCAACAGGCTAGCGGGGGAGAATCCCTCGTGGTGATTAGCAGTCACCCAGACCATGCCTCTGCATTTTTTATGACGCTGACGCACTTTGAAACAGGATGTAGGTGCTGAGGCCAGATGGCAGGAGACCCGGGGAGGTGTAGGGAATTCATCAGGGATGTGCTGCACAGGGATGGGGTCCGTTCACTATCTGCTGAATCAATTCAAAAACTTTTTTTTTGTGCCGTGAGGATGCAGGATGGTGGAGTGAGCAGGGAGGCTGTCTTTCAACCAGAGGAACCCGGGTTCAGCACCCTGCTGATATGCCCTCGAACAAGATACTGAATCCCTACCAGCGCTGTTCTGTAGCTGATCCTGACCTCTGACCTCGCTGTGGAGGAGGGCGAGACCCTCAGGGATCAATTCATCAAAAAGAAATAAAATGTTCTGATGTCCAAATGATTTGAAAGGACTTTTCCATCCAGAATGGTTACGGTGCCTCGCGGCGCCTCGCTAACATGTATTGAGTTCATCATTTGTTTACATGCTCATGCTCAGAAACACACACACAGCACAACACGCAGACCCGGCATCACCATGACAACAAGGATACGGTGTATATGTGTGACTCCTCAGTAAACCCATTGTAGAGAGGATCGCAAAAAAAGCCTCCAACAAATGACCCGGGCCCCGTCCTCGTTTCCTGGCCCAGATGGCCAGCGTCCACCCCTCCGTCTCTGCCAAGGGAGTGGTGGTGACTCACTGGTATTTATGATGGAAAAGTCAAATAGTCAGGTCCCTCTCAGCTAATTCACAAGATGTTCGCTGTCTTATGGCCCACACAGAGGCACAGATACAGTAGGTGTGTAGTAATTACACTGGTAGGGCATCAGAAGACGTTTCAGGGCTGCTTTTATCCGAAGCACCTCACAGGGAAGCTCCATCAACAACACGACTTCATTCACAAATCCATCCCTTCGTCTTTCATTCACGACTTCCCACGTAATCAGTGAAGACTTTGATTCTACTTCAATCACAAAATATTCCTCTACCCTTTCATTTTCCACTCATTATCTCATCAGTTTAAATCTCAAGAGGACAGCACCCTTTAGTTTACACCATCCAATCAGCTAAGGCACCACTTGGATACCCAGTGGGGGGGCGTTATTACGCCTCCCCATAATTGGGCAATAGAAACTCATTATTGCTCCTCCTGGATTGAATGATCACTTCACTTCATTTCTTTCAGCCATTTCCCGAGCACTGACAGAGCACACCTGTAACACTGTGGATGAGTGTTAGCAGGGTGATGCTGTGATTTTCTCTGGGTAAGTTCAAGTTTAAGAAACTTCCGTCTTACATGAGATGAAGGAAATGGATGGTGGATGTCTCGTTTTCAAACTTTCATATTCTTGGAAAAATCATAAGTTAACTTATCCTTGCTATAAAGAAGACAACAAATTTGTATCATAAGATCTCTAAAGCTTCTCTGACGACAACATCCCTGGTTAGAGAAGCAGAGAGATCAATTTGGTACATTATTATGGGATGTTTATGGCACATCACATCTCTCTCGCTCTCTCTCTGTCAGAAGAACAGACACACTAGTAAAAGTTCAACACCAATTTATTAGTGTGAGACCCAAAACGTAGTTAAGACAGTCAAGGTCAGGCAACAGGGCTAAGGTACCAAAAACAGCAGGCAAAAAAAAAACAGGCATAGGTTCAAAACCAGGTTGGCAAATAACAGGTTTGATACTCAGGCTATTCCATCTAGGCTAGCTAAAACGTTCTAGCGGGGAATTGCAGGAACGGGTCTCTACTTATACTAAATCCTGATTACAAATTGCATTCAGGTGTGGAGGCTGGACTTGAGTGACTCCTCTGATAGGCTGGGCAGGAACAGGTGACAAGCAGGAGGGGGAAACCAGGTCAGTGGGCGGAGACAGGGGGACGGGCTATGAGGGAGAACTGCTGCCAGGATCCATGACGAGATGACGAAAACACTCACCAACACACACACACATGAAAACAAACTCTCTTTGCTCTTTCTCACACACACACACACACGCAGGGGAATTATTGATCAATCTACGCGGCCCTTCATCTGGAAAACATCAAGAAAAGCAACCACCTAATGAAAAAGCAATAAACATTTTGTCTGCAATTTGCCCAGAATAGCCCTCTTCAGCTTGGACTGCGCTGTCCTGGTTACGGGGCTAATCACTGGCTGACTCAGGCTTGTTTAGCCGAACACCGTCTCAGCACCACACCGAAACTCATTTCTCCATGTTATCAGGGGGCAGCCGGTGATGATGATGATGATAATGATGATGATAATGATAATAACGTCTAATAGACAGACCTCTTACAAGATGTGGGTCATAGGGATGTGGGTCGGAGGGTTGCACAATGATGTAGGTCACGTTGCTCACCTTAAAAGGTTTGCTGCTATTTTATTTCGTTCACTTTTTTTACCGCGCTGACCCTTCGTGTGGAAGGAACGACCCGGAAGTGGTGATGAGAATGATGCAGAGAGACAGAGAAAGACGTGGTGAGGAGGGTAAGGGAATAGGAGTGGAGTTGGAGGTCGCGGCGATCACCCGATCAAGCCTGGCGAAACAATCTGCAAGACTTCAAAATCCCGCTTTAGATGCCGCTCAGAGGTAAACGCGGCGGTGACAACTGGCAAGCAAAGCAATGATGCGTTGGTGCTGAAGTTTGACCCACATTCTGCACCCAAACAAGTCAAGAGCTCCCACTGTTTCAGTGTTCCTCCTCTTTCTCTCACAGATAAGCCTGTTGAATAAAAACCGGATGAGTGATGGAAATTCCTCCCCTCCCTTGAAGTCAAAGTGCTTCGGAAAGCAGCGAGGTGCCGGGGCAAATTACTAACACTTCTTTTTAAAAAAATGTTCTGCTATTTTATCAAAGGTACATTCAGGGATTTATTTTTCTGTGGAGGATAATAGCTTCGATTTAATTAAACTCAGTTAAATCCAACCTTAGTGTCGGCCTGCACCGCCGAGGCTCATCTACACTGGCTTTATTGTAACTCGCTTTGACACAGGTGAGCTTGTTGCATGTGAGGAATCTAGATCACATGCTGTTGGAGAGCGCTTTGAAGTGCGTCACAAAGTGTGTGTGTGTGTGTGTGAGAGAGAGAGTGTGTGTGTCTTTGTATTGATATGCTGCTTTTTAATAAGTTGGTCTCTCTCTTGTTGGTGTGTGCGTGTTGAATCCGTGTGTGTATTGCCATGGCGACCATACCCGCCAGCACGTTTCCCTCAGATCTTGCAGCCACACACACACACACACACACACACACACACACACACACACACACACACAATAGACTCTGTCCAAGAAAATGATGCACTGACTTCAAAATGTTTATTTTTATGGGTAAACAAATAAAATTAAAATAAAAAGAAGTTTTATTTTGCGTGATGTGAGAACTTTCCCTCCCGATATCTCATCAAAACTATTCTGAACACAGATGGAGCTTTATAATTCCAAGCTCACAACACATTGCAAACTACCCGTCTGCTGTGCTCTGCTCTGCCTGCATGCCAGACTAATTCTCCTATCACCACAATTATATGTAGGTGTCTATTTACAGCTCTCAGGTTACGCCGTGCTCAGACGCTCTTCAAAACGTAACGCTAATTGGAGATTAACAAGGTAAATGAATGACGGGCTGGAGTAACGGATTGTTTTCTCATACTGATGCTCAACCGTAGGCCTGCTTTCTGACGGTGGTTCAGTTTTTTCTGAGAGTCTATTGATTGTGATACTTGAAGGGGACACTCTCTTTCTGCTTCCCGTCAGAGGTCAGAGGTCACGGTCGGCTACAGAACAGCATCCCTGCAGCCGGTTCGCGAGAAACTTACCGGCCCAAATGGTCACTCCGCAAATGCCTCCCAGACCCCTCACCACCCC